>JAFBJU010001615.1:5887-30211 GCA_016785305.1 Colistium nudipinnis
CCACACTCCACTCCACATCAACAACAGAGCTGTCCAAGGGGTGGACTCTTTCAAGTTCCTGGGCACTACCATCACCAGGGACCTGAAGTGGGAGACTCATTCAACCAGAGTCATCAAGCGGGCCCACCAGCGGATGTTCTTCCTGAGGATGCTCAGGAAGCTGAACGTCTCCCAGAAGGTCCGCACCCAATTCTACAGAGCCACCATCGAGAGCGTCCTCACATCCTCCATCACCGTGTGGTTCCCAGCATCCTCTGCCCACACAAAACACCGCCTCGAACGCGTCGTGCGAACAGCCAGCCGTCTCACTGGCCACCAGCAGATGCCTGTGAGTGTCCTGCACGACTCCAGATCCAGGCAGCGGGCCAGCAGGATCGTCGGAGACCCGACCCACCCGGGACACAGCCTGTTTAAAGCCCTCCCGTCAGGCCGGAGGTTCAGATCCGTCAGGACCAGAGCCACCAGGCACCTGAACAGTTTCTTCCCCCAGGCCATCTCCCTCCTTAACAAGAGGCCCTAACCCATCATGGACACAAACAACCAATAACCCTCATGCTCTGTACCCCATGCATCTCTACCCATTCTCTGCACTTTATACATAACTAGTCCTGTTAACAACTGCATCTCATTACCTGCACTGAACATACGATAAATGCTGCATTCACACTTATACTCCTGTCTCTTATACACATCTAGATGTGTATAAGAGACAGGCACTGTGCCGTCCAGCTGGCACCAGTGTTCTCACCTCTTATGTTTCTTATGTTTCTTATGTTTTTTATGTCGTATCCCACCCCTTATGTTTTGTACTTATCTTATGGTTTATGTTGTATGTTGTATGTTATATGTCGTATGTATACACACAAGCGCTGTACACCATGTAAAATTCCTGTGTACCTGTTAGATTTAGGAATTGAATTACTTTTGTTTTGTGTTTAATAAAGTTAATTTGTATTATTTGGACATAATCTGTCTCTGTCCTTTGCTAAGACATTATAAACTAAACATGGAGAGAAAACTTACCATTAAGTTATAATGCAACTTTCACTTTTTTAACTGAAAACCGAAAGCTTATTTTCCTCTGCCTTTCATTTCATTTCATATACCACTTCACCGTAAAACCTGTCTTTTATTTTAGCTTTTTAAAATATATATATTATATTGGCACTTTAATGACTGTTTCAAATGTAAATTATGTTCTTATGTTACAGTACATGTTTAAATGCTTTCAATGTTTTTCTTGGAAAGCACTTACATGAGATACATGACATCATGTGTTGTTTCTCAGTCTTTGTTGATGTGTAGATGATGCCGAAACTGCCACTCTGCTCATGTTGTGTTCAGGACCCTGACCTTGGCCCAGAAAAAGCACTCGCATATTTTATGCAGTCTGGTCCATCAGACCAGCTCGTGGTTGCTTTCAAAGTTGTAAAATAGAATACAAAGTAATACATTAGTATAATTGTAGGACGTTTAGTAGGATTCTAAAACCATCCATCCATCCATCTTCATCCACTTATCCGAGGTCGGGTCACGGGTGAAACAGATCCAGCAAAGGACGCCAAACTTCCCTTTCCCGGGCCACGTCAGCCAACTCTGCAAGGGGGATTCCGAGGGGTTACCAGGCCAGTGTGGAGATATAATCTCTCCACCTAGTCCTGGGTATTCCCCGGGGTCTCTTCCCCCTTGGTCGTGCCTGGAACACCTCCTTAGGGAGGCGCCCAGGAAGCATTCTCACCAGATGCCCGAACCACCTCATCTGGCTTCTTTCAACGCGAAGGAGCAGCGACTCTACTCCGAGTCTCTCTCGGATGTCTGAGCTTCTCACCCTATCACTAAGGGACAAGCCAGCCACCCTTCGAAGAAAACCCCTTTCTGCCGCTTGTACCCGCAATCTCGTTCTTTCGGTCATGACCCATCGCTCATGACCATAGGAGAGGGTAGGAACAAAGATTGACCGGTAGATCGAGAGCTTTGCCTTCTGGCTCAGCTCTCTTTTCGTCACAACAGTGCGATAAAGTGAATGCAATACCGCCCCCTGCTGCGCCGATTCTCCAGCCAATCTCTTGCTCCATCGTCCCTTCACTCGCGAACAAGACCCCGAGGTACTTGAACTCCTTCACTTGTGGTAAAGTCTCATTCCCTACCCAGAGAAGGTAATCCACTGGTTTCCTGTTGAGAACCATGGCCTCAGATTTAGACGTACTGATCCTCATCCCAGCCGCCATGCACTCAGCTGTGAACCGATCCAGGGACCGCTGGAGGTCACAGGCCGATGATGCCATCAGAACCACATCATTTGCAAAAAGTAGCTATGAGATTCTGAGGTCACCGAACTGTAACCATTACACCCCACGACTACGCCTCGATATCCTGTCCATGACAATCACAAACAGGATTGGTGACAAAGCGCAGCCCTGACGGAGACCAACACCCACCGGAAACAAATCCGACTTACTCCCAAGAACACAGACACAGCTCTTGCTTTGGGTGTACAAGGATTGGATGGCCCTAAGGAGCGACCTCCTCACCCCATACTCCCGCAGCACCTCCCACAGCATCTCCCTTGGGACCTGATCATATGCCTTCTCCAGATCCACAAAGCACATGTAGACCGGATGAGTATACTCCCAGGACCCCTCCAGGATTGCAGCTAGAGTAAAGAGCTGGTCTGTTGTACCACGACCAGGACGGAATCCACATTGTTCCTCTTCAATCTGAGGTTCAACTATCACCCGAACCCTCCTTTCCAGCACCTTGGCGTAGACCTTACCAGGGAGGCTGAGTAGTGTGATACCGCGGTAATTGGAACACACTCTCTCTTTGAGAAGAGGAACCACCACCCCAGTCTGCCACTCCATAGGCACCACCCCAGACTTCCACGCAATATTGAAGAGGCGTGTCACCCAAGACAGCCCCTCCACACCCAGAGCCTTCAGCATTTCAGGGCGAATCTCATCACTCCCTGGAGGTTTGCTACTGTGGAGTTTTTTGACCAACTCAGCGACTTCCGCCACGGAAATTGACAATGATTCCCCATCATCTTCCAGCTCTACCTCAACACTAGAGGGTGTGTTGGTTGGATTCAGGAGTTCCTCAAAGTGTTCTTTCCAACGCCCGATTACATCTTCAGTTGATGTCAACAGCGTCCCATCCTTACTGTACACAGATTGGATGTTTCCCCGCTTCCCCCTCCTGAGATGTCGGATTGTTTTCCAGAAACACTTTGGTGCTGAGCGAAAGTCGTTCTCCATGGTTTCCCCAAACTTCTCCCACACCCGCTGCTTTGCTTCTGACACGGCAGAAGCCGCAGCCCTTCGGGCCTGTCGGTACTTTGCAACTGATTCCGGAGTCCCCCGTGATAACATATCCCGAAAGGACTCCTTCTTCAGTCGGACAGCTTCCCTGACCCCCGGTGTCCACCATGGCGTCATTGAAGCACCCAAGACCCTCAGACCACAACTCCCAACCGCAGCTTCAGCAATGGAGTCTTTGAATACTGCCCACTCATGTTCAATATCCCCAAACTCCACAGGGATGCCAGAAAAGCTCTGTCGAAGGCGTGAGTTGAAGATATCACGGACAGGGGCCTCCTCCAGACGTTCCCAGTTCACCCGCACGACACGTTTGGGCTTACCAGGTTTGTCCAGACTCTTCCCCCACCCCCTAATCCAACTCATAATCAGATGGTGATCAGTTGACAGCTCTGCCCCTCTCTTCACTCGAGTGTCCAAAACATACGGCTTCAGATCAGACGATACGATGACAAAATCGATCATCGACCTTCTGCCTAGGGTGCTCTGGTACCACCTACACTTAACATCTTTATGTTCGAACATGGTGTTTGTTATGGACAATCCATGACTCGCACAGAAGTCCAACAACAAACGACCACTCAGGTTTAGATCAGGGGGGCCATTCCTCCCAATCACGCCTCTCCAAGTATCCCCATCATTGCCCACGTGCGCGTTGAAGTACCCTAGTAAGACTATGGAGTCCCCTACTGGAGCCCCATACAGGACTCCATTTAGAGCCTCCAAGAAGGCTGGATACTCTGAACTGCTGTTAGGTGCATAAGCACAAACAACAGTCAGAGTTTCCCCCCCCATAACCCGTAGGCGTAGGGAGGCAACCCTCTCGTCCACCGGGTTAAACTCCAGCACAGAGGCACCCAGCTGGGGGTTTGTGAGTATCCCCACACCCGCCCGATGCCTTTCACCGTGGGCAACTCCGGAGAAGAATAGAGTCCAACCCCTATCCAGAAGTACGGTTCCAGACCCAAGACTGTGTGTAGAGGTGAGCCCCACCAGGTCTAATCGGTAACGCTCCCCCTCCCGCACAAGTTCTGGTTCTTTCCCCCACAGAGAGGTAACATTCCACGTCCCCAGGGCCAGCTTCTGCCGCCCGGGTCTGGGTCATCTAGGTCCCTGACCTTCACTGCCTCCCATTAGACAATGCACCCGACCCCTACGGTTCTTCCCATGGGTGGTGGGCCCAGAGGATGAAGAGGAGGGAGGTGCCACCAGGCACTTGCTGTCGGGCCCCCTTTCTGGGCCTGGCTCCAGACGGGGCCTTCTATTGTTGTCTTCCATAGAGTATTTTTGGACCATTCTTAGTCTGGTTCCTCACCTCAGACCTATCTGCCATGGGAGACCCTACCAGGAGCATTTAGCTCAGACAGCACAGCTCTCAGGTTCATAGGAACACCCAGACCTCTCCACCACGATAAGGTGATGGTCCCCTGGAGAGGTGGATTCTAAAACCAGTGAACTTAAAAAAATATATATGACTGAAAATGTGCTGTGATTCACCGATACATTTTAAATGAATGAGTCACTTAATAAATACATTCTCATGAATTATACAATAATTTAAGTAGCATAGACCTAACACACAAATCATCCTTTAACACTATTTATTAAGGTTTGAATGTTCCCACCACAACTCAATTAGAAGTCCGAACATCATAAATGTGTCCGCAAATAGCATGCCTCCTTCGGATGGACCTTCCTACAGGGTCAACCTTATGAAGACTCTTATCCACCACCGTTGAATCCTTATTGATTTTGATCTGAGACTTTAGGTTTAATAGTCCACTCCAACATTTGGTGTCCTCTGTAGCACATCAATCACTATTTGGTTCAACTCTTGATTAGTTAAAACATTGTATTGCAAATTCTCAACTCCAAGGTGCTGCCTGTGTATGTACAGGGTGCAGCGGCTGATCCCAAAGCAATTTGCAATGGCCCTCAAATTCATTCCTGTTGATAAAGCAATGGGAAATGTGCACATTTGTAATGCTATAAAAAGGACGACCAGGCAAATTAGTCGTAGGTGGCATCGTCCCACTGTTAGCAGTTGCCTAATACTCTCTTAGAATAGAATGCAAACATCCATCCGTATGTCTTCATGATGACAAAACATTGCCAATGGATTTGGTCATTACCAGTTTTGGAAGTTCTGATAATGTCCTTGTGTGATGATCAATATCAAGATAAGGTCTCTTATGTATTTTATATTTATTTATATATATTGTATTTTTAATTTAATGTAAAGCCTTAATGGACAAACCCCCCGACTAACAAAAGAGACTGCACCTGTAATGCCCACTAAGCCCTCCCCCCAATCTCAGCTGTCCAATGCTCTGTGGCCATGCATACGATGGGATAAATGCAGAGAACAAACTTCCCCCGACTTGTGTGTTGTGTTTGAGCATGTGCATGTTTGTGTGGGACTGTTAAAAGTAATTTGAATTCAAATTCTAGGCCCCCAGTTTCCTTGTCTAAATGAAGTGACTTGAGCCTTATCCTTGGCCTAGTTCCAGCCAAAGTAAACCAAGATATTAGTTCATCCCATGCTGTAAATTGGGATTCTGGAATTTTAACTTGAAGTGATAAAAAAAGATAAAATAATCTTGGTAACGCGGTCATTTTTATCGCTTCAAGTCTGGAACTAAAGTCCAATATTTGAGTTGACCATCTTTCAATGCCTTTTTAATTTTATTATTTATAATAGTGTGATTTGTTTCGTATATTTCTCTGTAGTCATGATTATAATTATGATTTTTATTCTTAGTGTTTATTATTAATATTACTGTTCTCCTGCTCAGCCGTGGCGGGTGACCCCTCCACTGTGAATCCGCGTTGGGCGTCCTGTGCGCTGCTGTATGCTCAGCAAATTGCCTTTTCTTCAAGAACTTTCTTTATTCTGTTGCATTCCCTGAGTTTTCAACTACTAGCCACAAAGTCATGATCAAATTAGAGATACCTGCTTCTGCATGGATTTTCCCCTTCTTCTTCTTCCAGGCCTCACTCAGTACCAACTCTTTAGTAGTGGACTCAAAGTTTTTTAGACAAGAGCTGAGCTTGGACCTTCAGGTCCAATCTTGTGGTAGCTTTGATTTGCTTCGGAGTCCTTCTCACTAAGAAACTCAGCATACTCGCGTATTATTTCTTCGTGATCTTGATTCCGAGTCAGTGAGTTTGTGCTGCATGGTGCCCCAAGCAGGTGCAGAGTGCCTCGGTCACTTCCTCAGCCCATCCCTTGTTGTGCATGGTATGGCAAATTTATGATTTATTTCTGAAAAAGTATTAGAAATTATATTCCATTATTTTATGATTAATACATGTTTATCAAAAGTATTTCTCTAATACGGGGCACCAACCTGACTGATACATAAATTATAATTCTATAAGTCTCTAATGATGGCATGAGGGCATACATGTCAAACTCAAGGCCCGCGGGCCACAACCGGCCCGCCAGAGGGTCCAACCTGAGGGATGACTTTGTAAACAGACGACACATGTACAAACCCAGTGCTCTCTCGTTTTGTGTCCTTTTCCCCACTCCTTTACTTTTTATATCTTGACAGCCAGAGTAAAAATGACTTATTGTACTTATTTTTCAAAATTTCAGGGTCGTTCTTCATGTTTTATCAAAATATATTTCATTAAATATGAACATTTTCAGAATGTAGCCATCTTTTTGACTGAACCAAATGGAAAAAAAATCCACAGTTCGGAACACACCAGTTTACACGTTTACGCGGGGTCTGATGCGCTCATTGCATATAGGACAGACGTGGCCGTTTAATCCGTTTTCTTCAGCGATTACGGTGAGCTGTTGTCCTCGGGTCTTTGAACAAACAGGTGGTCGACTTTAGACAGAGGGATGAAGGTGCGTCGTCTCTGTGACAAGTTTATCTTCTCCTTCTGCAGGAATGGTGAGATCAGTGGTCGAGGTGCGGACCACGGTGTGAAGTATTTTTTAGTTATTAACCTTCCCCATGGAAAGACCCTCAGCTGATGCAAAGGCAAACAAAGAGACACTTTATGAATATTTAAATACCCTGATCAGATTGGCACATAAGCCTTCTGTTTTCAATTAAATAAGAGACGCACCACAGAAAACTATAAACCTGGATCATATACAGATGTATATATATGTATTTGCTTGAAGATTACATTGCTCATGTTTTGTACTTTTACTTGCCTTTATTACAGGTATGCCCATACATGTTTAAATTATTATTTGCTTGCACATAAATAAATGTTTATGTAGCCTTGTAAGTTAGATCTTGACTAAGGCAAACACGTGACCCTACAGACGCAAATGTTTAATTCTCCACTCATATCAGACGTCTCGAAACAATACACCGGTAATCGCTCTACCCCCAACCTTGGTCTAGAGCCAAAGACATGCAAAAGCCTCTTCCCCCATCCCCTTAGTTCAGAACCAAATAAATGCATATAGCCTGTAATTCAAAGGAGTGTAACTGTAACTGCAAAACTGTAAACACATGATAAACAGACCGCTGAACTGTACGCCACGAGCTAAAAAGACACACCCCCTGCACAAACCAGGTGGTGCCACGTCATGAGCACCGCCCACCTAGTTTGGGCCAATAGGAAATGAATGCGCCACTGTGTAATGCGTCGAGATGCAACATACGTGGCTCTTTCTTTTCGGAGTGCTGGTCTCGGTTCCCACTAGGGGGCGCTTCGGCTGCCCGGCTCGGAGCCGGAGAGACATCGATTGAACCTTTTATGCTATGCTTCTGTCTGTTACTCGAGCAGCGAGTTGTGGACTTGGCAGCCTTTGTTAAAAGAAAAAGCAAACGTTTGTGAAGAAGTTATTTTCTTGCGTTGTCGGGTCTCAGCTGAGGACAGTGACGGCGAGGCACTGGAAGCAACGAATGATGGTCAGTACAGACTTCATTGCTGAATGACACTGTCCCCCGGAGTTCTGGGTTCTGCCCACTTTATTTCATCCAGTGTTCTCTCGCTGCCCCTGTTGCCAGACAGTCCTTTGATGAGGGCTGAAGCGTGTTGGCCCCCCTGTAACTATTCACCTTCGGCAAAGAGGAGGGGGCGACTTTCCCACAGAGCTGTGGGGTCCGATGTGGGGGAGGTCCCTCTGGTGAAGGGCTCTGCTGATCACTCTGGGGCCAGATGAAAGGTGGGGGCTTTTCTCAGTGGAGGGCCTTATTGGTGATGGACATGTTAGGCTGTGGATGGAGCTTCAGGTAGGGGACACTGTTCCAGTTCAGGCATTAAGACGGGGGAAGAATCCCACGTGGGGAAACCTACAGCTGATATTAGGACATCTGTTTCTTACGCCATGTGATATCAGATAGATTGCATTGATTAAATTAGTTGGTCAAGGTGCACCACTGTTTATGATTAATTTACACTTGCTAGCTGTTAGCCTGTTAGCTGTGCTAACAGGCAGTAAGCCTTGAGTAAAGGAGCTTGTTAGAATACGCCCGGTCATAAGTTGGAAGCCCAAGAACAGCCCGGAGAAATCTGAAATCTGGAGAAATCTTCAGCTCACAACTCCATGGTTTATTATGGTCGCATGCAAAGTAACGCAGCGCTGGGCCCAGCGCTGGGCAAAGAGTGTGCCCCGACGTCTGGGAATGGTTCACATTTATCTTTTTGGGTTGGGCCTGCCCCGTACAGAGGTTTAGCTTACACGCGACCAAATGTAATTACCAGTTACCAGTGGCGTGGACAGGCATCTTAGAATGTATGTGTGTGTGTGTTGTTTTGGATACAGACATATCTTGACAAGATAGAGAAGTTTCATCTGTCATTGTAGTACAAGCCATTTCTGACTGGTTATTCCATCTTACAGTTCTTAGACCATTCACGGATATACAGTGCGTCAGCTTAGGTACAGTGGAAAATACAGGATAGGTTTACATGATGTCTCAGAACAAAGCCAATTAGAACCAGCTGGTCAGGCTTTCATCATTGTTTACGTTTCATTCACACTTATCAGACTGTGATGGTTCATTAGAGGAGCTGGTCAAGCTTCCTCGCTGTTCTAAGTCTGCCATTTTTCATGTAGATGCAACCTCCCCCCCGCGCCATCCGCTTTAGAATGGCCTGGTCTTTAGTTGGAAGCCCAAGAACGAACCGAAAAATATTGAGTTCACAGAAGCAGGATTTATTATGGTCACATGGAAAGTAAAGCAGTGCTGGACTCAGAGTAACAGAAGATTTCAGTCGGAGTGAGCCCCGATGTCTGGAAATGCTTCGTATTTATTTTCTTTGGCTAGGCCTGCCCCGTACAGAGGTTGGACTTTCACGCGACCAAATGTAATTGGCCAGTTACCAGTGACTGAATGTATTATGTATTATGTATGAAGCAGCATGTATTTTTTTTCTTTCCTGTTCTTTAGACCGAAATCCCTAAGGCCGTAACAGTATGTAGTTTTATAGTATATGTTTTTTATTTCATATCACTTGGACATATGTAGCTTAATGTCTTGCAAAAAAGATGTGCTTAGCATTCAAGTGAAAAGTTGTAAGACAGAGCGGATGAGTGCCCCAGAGCTCACTTTTGAGGTAAAACAAGTGAACGCTTTGAGCAAAACCCATAATTGTTTATTAAATATGATTGTATACGCAAGGGGTACTCAAATGCATATCGTAAAGGTCCGCAACATTTTTTTTTCAATATGACAAAAGGTCCGTTTAATAAAGTTGGTCAAGGTAACAATTATATTATGGAACCACAAATAACTATTCTCAAATACCTTCAGCCCATTCAAGTGAGAAGTGGCACCTTTGGTCTGTTCCCAGGACTCTAAACTTTGGCACAAAAGGTGTGATAGCCTGGCGAGACTCTGATGCAAGTGTTCATTGGTGACTCGGCTGCGGTACTTGTTCTTCAATATGTTCAATGTTGAGAATGCAGACTCACAGCGGTAGGTTGAGCCAAACTTTGTGAGAATGTGAAGTGCCAGCTTATGCAGAACAGGGAAATTAGCTGGAATAACCATCTTTGTCCAGAAGGTGGGAGTGTCACAATCAGCCTCTTTCAGTGCAAGTTATCTTTAACTTTGTTGCTTGCAGTGGAGAAAACAGAGAACTTTGTATCAATGGTGCCTCTTGGATGATTCACATTCTTAAATTGGCGACTAGCTAGCTACCTGCAGAAGAAGCTGCGATGTCGCCAAACAATCTTCAGTGTATGTACAAAAAGTAAAAAAAAACTCTGTCATGGAGATGTCATGGCGCTGTATGTGATTGTGTGAGCGCTGCTTGCAGAGGAGAAAGCAGATCATTTGGACTTGTTGCGTTGCAGCGATTTATAGTATATATTTGCTCTGGGTCCGGAGACAGTTGCGGTTCAGTCTGGATCCGGACTGGAGTCCGGACTTTCTCTTACAGACCAATCATAATGACTTTAGTGATGATATTTATTTTGACACCAAAGACGACGATGAAGGTAAGCAAAACAAAATTAAAGTTGGATCCTTCTTAGAATTTCATGCTATGAAGCCTGGAAGAGTGATGATGGGGAAGAGGAACAATAACATTTTACAGGTTTCACTGGTGAGGGGATTATAATTGCGTATATATGGTTAAATTGCTACAATTTTCAGTAATGCAATGTGTACAATTTGTAGATTATTAAGCCCAATATACATGTAAATAGTCAATAACAGTAATAGTCAGTTACAGACAATAGTCATTAACTTTCAAAATGATGTCATCTGCTTCTGAGATGTCTGACTCGAGGTTCAGCTCAAGCGCAGAAAGAGACAAATATTTGAGGAGTCACAAGGTACAGTGGCTGCTAAACACGTAGTTTGCTTCTTATTTGTGCATTTTTATGTGTTTGTTTTACATTGGTTGATCGTAACTGTTGATTGAAAGAGGCAAGTCCTGTGTAAAATTAAGGACTACAGGAGTACGAAACAACAGGAACCATAGCAGATACTGTTAGAAATCCCAATTTTCCATGAACTCCTCATCCCTACCTAGGATGTTGTTCCATCCTTGAAAACACAGCACACCTTTTTGACTTGTTTCCCTGCAAACCCATCCATGGACAGCGAACCTCATGCCTTTGGGTAACAATGGACTTCTGTTTCATTTGTAGCCCTGATTTGAAGTATTTTCTGTTGAAAGACTGGCTGCATATTTATATTTATTAAAATTCACCCCAAAAGGGACAAGTACCCAAGCTGATGCATTATTGAATGTGAGTATGGAAGTATTTAAGTTGTTCATTTGTGTTAGTCATACCGGAAAATATGTAACCTGTTTTCTTAAAACATATTATAGAAAAAAATCATCAACTTGAGAGTGACCACAGCGACTTCACTACCACCACTACCCAACCACCTACAATAAAAGGTTGAAAGGCAGACTGATTCCGGTGTTTAAATGTGTACACCCTCGCATGACATTCACTGAACCATCACCACCTCTTCACAGTTTCCTCAGATGCGGAAAGATTACAAACGGTTAACATGTTGGAGGCTCACATGGTGATAAACAGAGGTGTGTGTTTCAAATGTATTTATTATTATGCAAATGAACTGCTTATAATTCAATTTAGACTAAAAATGTCTCATCTCAGGAACAGCCTCCCTAAAGGAATCAGAGAAGAGTATGCTAATGGCATAGTGATGCTGTTCCCTTCCCTCAAGGATCCATACACCAAGAAAAGCCTATGTAGGAATCAATATTAATGTGTGCATGACACTTTCATGTCATACGTGCATGTTGTGACAAGACGGTATTAAAAAGTTTTCATGTGCACAGGCCTTTTTCACTTTCTTGCATTTAAATGTATACAAAAATGCTTGCCTTTTTCAACGTCTCATCAGGTTCAATACAGAGAAGACAGCCCACTGGACCTCACCGAACGCATCATAGCATGTGGGTAATCCGGGCCCAATTGGAGGAGCCGGTTCAACATCCACAGGTGTGCCGGCAGCTGTTTGTGCCAGGCAACCTTCAGGAAGTAAGTAACATTAATAGGTAGTTTCCCAGATTTAATCTTTTTCCATACATACACAGACACGTAGATGTATATATTTGAAACTAATGAACCCAATAATAGGTTACGCTAAACTACCTTGGCACAAACTGGTTGACAGCATTTCATTTATCATTGTTCAACATGACAGAACTGGTTACCTGCTCCAGCCTTATTTTAAACGTATCACTATCTCATACAGTCGGACCGCTTTGCATTTTATTTCATTACCTTACTTTGAATAAGAAATGTTCTATGTTTGATTTGTTTTCCCATCCCCTGTCTGCGATGACATTGACCATCGTGCTTCTGACTGATGCTCCTGTGAGTGAGTGGGAGTTAATCCCTCCAGCCAGGTTCAGTGTCTGATGGAAAACGGGGGCCAACCTTTTGTATAGAAAATGAAGGGTGATGGTTTTGGAAATGTAATGTTATTTTTGTGGAACTGCAGGCCACGGACAAAAGTACAATACTAAAACCAAAGATCATTCAAACTATCGCAGGTGGAGACCAAAGCAAACAAAAGCAAATAGGAAATGAAACAGAGAGATACAACAACGTCACACGGATAAAGTTGCTTTTTCATTTCAATAGAATGAAAGAAAGTTAAATGGGCTGCATCTTAAAATGTATTGAGGAGATTAATGTAAAATGATTTCGTTTGGCCCTCGTCGGATTTTTATTCTAAAACTCAAAATGGTCCTTGATAGGAAAAAAAGGTTCCCCATCTCTGCTTGAAAGCATTCAAAGATGTGGCTGCACATGGAAGGTCTGCTTGCGAGGCAAAAGTGGGAGATGTTCTTGTTAGTTTGTCTACAATGTTCAATGAAGATTCTTATTATTTTTTACTTTTTTTTGTTCTTAATGCTTTAAGCCGAATCTATTGGCATAGTATGTCGTCTATAAATGCATGCAAGTATTGCAAGTAGTGACACTTATTAAGTTACCAGGGGGCCAAGGTTTTCACAAATTTTGGACGCGCGGAACGCCTACCATCCTGGCCGAGTTAGAGAGGGCCAAGTACCCAACTAGGCCTCTTTGAGTACCTGGTTCTGCCCTTCGGTCTAACAAAGGCGCCGGCTGTTTTTCTAGCTTTTGTTCATGATGCATTGAGGGACTTAATTCACAGTTTCTTCTTTCTTTTTCCGAGACAGGGCCTGAACATTCCTCCCATGTTCTCCGAGTGTTGGAGACTCCAAGAGGATCGCCTCTTTCTAAAAGCTGAGAAATGTGACGTCCATCCACAATCTGGTTCCTTGGTTCAGTAATTGGGAGCGGGCAGTGGCCCGACCCGACGACCCACACAGCTCCAATTTTTCCCGGGTTTTGCCAACTTCTACTGCCGTTTTATCAAAGACTATGCAGCCCCCCTCACCAAACTTACTTGCTCGGCCATTCAGATTACCTGAACCCCTGAAGCACAGTCTGTCTTCTCCAGACTAAAATAACGATTCCCGACTGCCCCCATTTTGACTCAGCCAGAACGAGGTGATTTTTGACCAAAAGTCACAACCTTGTGCTGTTTCATTCTGCCAACTTTCCCCCACTGAACAAAATGACGAAGTAGGCTATCGTGAACTGTTAAAAACTAGCCCTTGAAGAGCGGAGGCTCTTCATCGTGTGGACTGATCACAAGAATATGGCCTACATCCAGCCCGCAAAACGCCTCAACTCCCATCAGGCCCGGCGGTCATTATTCTTTGGGCGTTTTTATTCTACCCTCACCTTTCTTCCCCGTTTGCTCCCGCAACATTAAACCTGATGCCCTTTTCTTTCCTGCCAGTTATGTAACAAAGAGGTTCCCACTAACCCTGAGACCATTCACCCCTCTACTTGCGTAGAGGCTGCAATTTTGTAGGAGATAGAATCGGTGGTCGGGAATGCACAGTGCACCCAACTTCCTATCGACTGTCCTCCTAACCACTATTTTTTTTGTTGACACTGTTCACTCCAAGGTCCTGCAGTGGGTCCTCACATCCCGGTTTTCCCAGTGTTTAATTCCTGCCTCAAATCAAGATGCAGACAAAATGTTTCCCGAATAGTCTAAGATATCATCTTGCCCTTGCTATTCAGGCATCTATTGAACGTTTTCGTTGGACCTGTCTCCGGTCATGATGTGTTTTGTGTACATCCACTATGAGACACATGTTTGTAACTGTTCATAAATAAAAGTAATAACCCTGTCAAAAAGTGATTTATTCGTGCGGCAGAACAGACTACAAGAGTTTAAAATGTGTTTTAAATGCTGTACGGAGAGAATATGTATCGGTGACGACATGCAAGACGAGCTGCAATGTCCTTATAATGAAGTCTAGCTTTAAATTAGAACTCACTAAATTCCTGTTCTATCATTTCCCCATATAAACTGAGCCTAAAATGAGCTTTAGGGGCTTGTAGGATGGTCTCCTGTGCAGGCCAGATCCCCTGTGCGACTGATAACTGTCCCTTGCACGCGCAAAAGTTTATTCTCATTTTTATATTATACACCCCTCCTAGGTGTGGTGGGTTTACTTTAAATATAACATTTTGGGCTTCATCTTAAAGTGGCATCTTCGACTCCCCCCGTAAATCACAAGGCTATGTGCAGGCATGGACTTGACAACATTACAAATAACATTCCACAAAGAAAAAGGTACAAAGTCAAAAACAGCGAAAGAACAAACGGATGCTTGCTGAGATGAGAGGAGAAAATCTGACTGACGTTCCTGTGAGTTATTGACATAAAATACAGCCATACACTAGCAGCGATTCTGATCAGAGAACAGACTTTGGAATGAAGTGGCTTGTTGGGAAACATACATTCTCAAAATAAAGAGATAATAAAAATCATATTTAAAAAAACGGTTTCGATTCCATAAATCCATAATTTCTTGATCCAGTTCGGTCCTCTTCTGTCTGTTAAAAATACAAAAGTGCTTCTCACTTTGCAGTACATAGAACCTCAGGCACAATTGTTCCGTTTTGTGTGCAGAGATCATAAGAGGTCTCTTCTTTAAATACAGTCCATATTAAATGTTCCTTTCTTTAGAACCCTAAGTGGTTTACTTTACAACGGTAGAATAAAAAAACACATGAATAGGGTTGGTTAAATTGATTGGGTGTGGTCAGACTGAGCAGCCACATCTTTTAATGCCTTAAAGCAGGGCTGGGGAACCTTTTTCCTATCATGGACCATGGCCAAACGAAACAACGTTACATTAACCTCCTCCATACATTTTAGGATGCAGCCCATTTAACATTATTAAATTCTATTGAAATAAAAATAGCGACTTTATCTGTGTTACGTTGTTGTATCCCTATGTTTCATCTTCCTATTTGCTTTTTAAATGGTCTCCACCCCCTATTGTTTGAATAATCTCTAGTTTTAATATTGTGTTTTTGTCCATGGCGAACTGCCTGCTGTTCAACAAAAATAACATTACATTTCAAAGCATGAAAAGCATGAAGGTCGATGTCATCGCAGACAGGGGATGGGAAAACAAATCAAACAAGAGAACATTTCTTATTCAAAGTGAAGTAGTGAAATAAAATGCAAAGCGGTCCGACTGTCTGAGAAAGTGGTACGTTTAAAAATAAGGCTGGAGCAGGTGGCCAGTTCTATCATTTTGGACCATGATAACGGCAATGCTGTAAATAGCGCATAACATCAACCAGCTTGTGCCAAGGTTGTTCGGATAGAAGTGGCATCTTCGATTCCCCCACGAATCCCGAGGCCACGCGCAGGCATGGACTTGACAACATTACAAATAACACTCAACACACTCAACAATAAAACGCTACAAAGTCAAACCCGCCGCAACCACAAACAGATGCTTTTTGAGACGAGTGGAGAAGATCTGACGGACGCTCCTTTGAGTTACTAACACAAAATACAGCCATGCATTAGCAGCGACTCTAATCGGAGAGAAAACACTTTGGAGTTAAATGGCTTGTGGGGGAAACATCATTCCTCAAAATAAAAAGAGATAGTAAAATCATATTGAAAAATTGGTTTGGATTCCAGAAATCCATCATTTCTTGAGCCAGTTAAGTCCTCGTCTGTCTGTTCAAAATACCTCTTAACTTTGCAATACATAGAGCCTCGGGAAGACTTTGGATTTATGAACTGCGCTGCTCTCTCTCTTTTGACGTGATGCTTCCAGGCCAACTTCAATGGCTGGTAGAGGAAGAGCTGGAGGTAATATTGTAAAATGATACATTGTCATGAAACAGAAAATGGACTTCGCTCATATCTGACACATTGCCAGGCTTTGTCGGAGGGACTCACTTGGCAGTTTCATGATCTTTCATGCAATTTGCTCAGGCAAAGTTCAATTTTTCTCCGTTCTTGTTTCATCTGTTCATCCTCATTGGTATGAACAGTCACTTCATGTTTCCCCTTGTCTTATTTGGTATATCAGTTCATTTGTATAATGTTATGACATGTGTCATTTGAGTACATTTTTTATTTTAGTGGGCCCAGAACTTTTAGGTTTATTTCCGTCATTTTATAATTGGACATTTGTCAAGAAATACAACTTCTTGACAAATCCTGGTGTTCATTTGCGCTGCACCGCCTGGTCCATGACGACCTGTCTTCCAACACTTTGCTTGGGTATCCACGAAAGAATGCCGGCGTTTCGAACGTTTAAAATTAAGATCACTGTAGATGTAACAGAGCTCCATGCAATATGAAGAACGATTGATAGTTTACTTTATGAATCAAGAGAAATCAAGGAACATTGTTTTTTTTTATTGAAAAGAAAGTGTTTGTTTTCAGTTCAAGGCCATCCTTTGACTCACTCTGTATCCAAAAGCTCAGACCATACAGATACATTTATTTTCTAAAGTACTTATAGCAGATTCAGTTAAATTCAAATGTTATTTATATAGCGCCTAATCATAACAGACCTTATTTCAAGGCAATTTACAGCAGATTTATGGAGAGAAAGCAGACATGAACCACATGATTAAACATTAACATTGTTTAAAACAAAGTTATATGTGTTAATGCGCAGTGCATTTCTAGAGCACATACTGTAACTGTAGTAAATATATTTCAAAACTACAATGTTTAGTGAATACTTACAAACAGTAGTCAACATCATTCAATCAATACCATTAAAGTCGTCACGCAGCACACCACGCAGTCTAATCGCTTCTATTGACTTGAATTACATTGGAAACACAAATGACTTTATTATCATCACACATTAAAATGGTTCAGAGGAATTCATAGAAGGACAGTATTGGGGGGATCGATCAAAGATCTCTTGGGTGTCTTTCCTTTAGTTTTTTGGGCTGACTCTTCCATTTCAGGGTAAAGTTAGCCCAACCCTGGAGTTTGAGCATTGCACTCAGCTGGAATGAAAGAAACATGTATGTGTGTTTGTATCACTCTCTTTAGTTGAAGACTTATTCTATGGTTTTGGAGACGTTTTCTTCACCCTGTCATTTTACCTGCTCGAGGATCTGGGCACTGACAGATTGATTGGTTAAGTCAGCTTCGGTCCGAATCTTCGTCTCTACCACGGTCCTCCGTTTGGTTACTGAAAAGGATAATAGACATACACTTAAAACGGAGTGTAAACTTTGATACATTCGATGATATTATTAGAATCTGATTCTGAGATTGTTTTGTTGAACGTTCACCTTCTTCACAAATGAAAACAAACTTGACGAAACACTCCGTATCGTCCCATTGATGTTGAGGAGTCTCATAAATACAGTACTGCATGCCATGTCTGTTATTTGGGTGGCCGTATCCCCAGGATCTGAAGGTGCTTTGGGACATGTCCGACCACGTCCATGGCACTCAATACAAACCAATCCAAGCATGAGTATTGGCCGCTATTGCAGAAGAGACCTTGGTGTTTTCAGCATCGTCCTCAATCCTAGCAAGGTCAGTGTAGTGCTTTCTGCAGTATTTCTGGGCAGAAGACCAGTTTTTCGAAGCAGCAATGAATGTATAGATGGTCTCGTTATCGCTCGTGACTGCAACGGATAGAGAACAAGTCAGTGCACCCATGTGTGATGACAACCACGACTGCAGATGTGCCCACTTTAGTGTGATGAATGTGAACTTTGAACATGTTTATTTGGTATATATTGCATGATGTGAGAACATGTTTATATCATGAATTGGTTTTTAAATGTAAGAAACTGTTTATTTAAGTGAAAGCTATAAAGTGTACAGTGATGTGAGGAATAAAATGAAATCACGTCATCATGAAATAAAACCTCTTAAATATCTGCTTACCATTGTAGCAGACAAAACTCATTTCATGGTGACAGGGCTAATCCGTCCATTTGCCCCCAGCTATCATTTCTGTGCAATATTCCTTTGCCATATAGCTATCTGGTTGATCTGTAAACCAGGCTTGGTAGCCAGTTTTGCTGTAATCGCCGGTAGCTGACCATCTCCAGGAGTTGGAGTCATTACCCATGGCCGTCATCCAGGATTTTGGGTCATCCCTCAGTCCGATCCAAGCCAGGTAGTACCAAAAATCCGCTTTCAGCAAGTTTATGTCATCAGCGCTTTCAAAGGTGGCCAGGTCGGTGTAATGCTCTTGGCAGTACTTTTGAGCATCGGTCCAGTTCATTTTCTGGTTTATGTAGTAGTACTTACGTGGGTGAAACTGAGAGCAACAGGTGAGGCCACATCCTGCGGGGTTGACAATAAAAGTTTTAGTTTTTAATGAATTATTATAGAAAATAATATACAGTAAAAAATGGTTAAAAACTGTTCATTTGGATCTCTATCAAAGACCGGAATACCAAAATTGGAAATGGTCGATCTCCCCATATCCCTTTATTCTCATTTTTCCCCAACATAAAACCAGCCAGGTTCACTTGTAGGTTGAGTTGTGTCTCTGATGTGTGGCATAATGCATTGTTAATCACTATTACTAGTGGTGCCTATGAAGTCTTGGGTTGAACTTACCCAAAAGGAGTAGGATCAGAGTTAAATAAGAATACATCTCGGATTGCACTGCAAAACAAAACAAAAAACAGCCAACTTTGAACGTTTCTGCACATCATACAGCTGTCTGCAGTTGTTTTGTTCTGAATGATTTTTTACTCAAAATAAACAATGCTGGAACCTGTGTCACTTACCTTCGGCCATAAATCAGTTTAGAGCTGGTATAATGACATTTCCTTTATAATGCAATGAACGTACTGGAATGCTGACAAATCCTAAATTGGAGAGGCTCTACCTCATTTTTGACTAAAATAAAGAGAAATGATTCATAGCATAACATATACACTGATTCATATTTTCCCAATCTATAGATTGATTGCTGAAGCTTTTATGAGAGAAACATACTTAACACTCCAAGGTCAACCAGATAAGAAAAGCTAAAAAAGTTTAGATCCAGACCAATAAATTATATGAAAACATGGAAGTATAAAAGCACAAGATACTCACAACTTTAAAATCAATAAATTATATTAAAACATGGAAGTATAAAAGCACAAGATACTCACAACTTTAAAATCCGGCTGTTGGACTGGGTTCATCAACAAATTATGACTTTGAATACTTGCTACAATGCCCTTTGAATACATTTGGTGTCTGAGCCTATTTTCATATGCAAAGCGGGACTTTGTGGAAAGGGGAGGTTTGTTACATCATTAATATCCAACTCTCCTTGCTTACAATCTGCACATTATCTGTAATTGCTTATCCTGATTGGATCAGACAGACAACCAATCACCCTCATATTAACAACTTCCAAATGTTACAAGTCTTTGGACAACAAAGCACGCTCAGATTAACAGTGCTGTGGTCATTATCCTGGATCAGGTGGAACAAATTTACCCAGTGGAACCAAGACAGGAATCACCGTGGAGGACAGTTTCATACAGGTGCTGCCTCTTTTCAGACAGGCCCCCCCGCAGTGGTCCTGTCCAATGTCCCCTCCTCCATAACTGACAAGTTTCTCAGTAGAGATGATGATTATGCCTATGTGATGAATTGTTTTGGTTGTAGAGAGAAGGGACACATGGGAAAGTCCTGTCTGAAACAATAAGCTGGCGCCACCTAGTCGGGTGACGTTTACTTGCGATTGGGGGATGGTCTTGCCTTCTATCAAACATATTCCTGGACATCATTGCGCAGGACCTATGTGTTTAGCGAGCATCTGGCCTCTCGTTCCATGTCGGTGTCTTACAGGAGAGCAGTCCTCACACTGCTGCCAATAAAAGGGGTCCAGATTTTTTTTTACCTCCAAGCTCCGGAGGGTTATGGAGCCGATCGTCCAGTGGGACCAGACTTACTGAGTGCCAGGCAGGTACATGGTGCACAACTTCCACATATTTTGGGATGTTTTGGACGTCTCTAGCTCATTGTATATAAACACTGGTCTGATTTCTCTAGATCAGGAAAAGGCTTTTGACCGCGTTGAGAAGAGGTACCTGGGACTAGGTAATGAATAAGTTTGGGGTCAATGTTAGTTTCTTTGACATGATCAAGGTGCTGTACAATGAAGTTTATTCTTGTAAGGCCTATGATGTGATGTCTGATATTTTTTGAACGTGTTCATTTGCTTTAGCTTTTAATCTAAACTTGACAACTGGGCTATCCTGTGAGTGGGATGGCAACATTTTGCGTGGGTCCGCGACCTCCCCCCGCAACAGGAAGAGATGATTTTCACAATCCTTTCGATGTGACCCCTGAGGTGATTACAACAAATTATGATAGGTAGGTGACAGGTCACTTTACAACGCCTCACTAAACACAGACGTCACAAGCACAAGCACACACACGCCCAAACAACAACATACAACAGTGTGCACCATTACATTTCTTCTAAACAGCTCTAATCGATACACAAGGCTTTAGGCCTAGGATATTATTTTTCAAAAATAAATGTTGGTGTATACTGACCAAAGACCAGGCATAGAATCCAGTGGAGAATGCAGCAGAGTTGTAAATATTCAAAGACAAAACTGAGCACCACATTTGCCACTAAACCAGATGAGTTTTTCCACCAAGAGGAAAAATTAATTCCAAGGTCAAAAAAAAGTCATAACTAGCCAAACAACAATCTCATCAGAAGCTCAAAAGTCATCATATTTGGTTAAATGAATCCACTGACGTATCGACCTCTTCCCAGCTTCTTAAAGACTCGAAAACTTAATGAGGACATGCTGTTTTGCACCACGCTAGGGGTAAAGTGCACCGGCCAGGACATTTTCACAAAACTCGAAAACAAACGGAAATAAGAGGGACTGTCTTGGGATGGGTTTATCGGTGTGTGATAGTGCTACAACAATGCTAGGGAAAAATAAAAGACTAAAAGCAAGAGTCTGACAAAGTGGCGCCCCACTTTACGCAAAACACTAGACCTTGAGCTAAAGAGTGTTCTTAAGACTGCGTTGGTTGTACTGTCAAGTGACTAGTACACAACTAGCCAAGGCCGAAATGACGTGTGGAATCAATATAATCAAACTAGCATAGCCTTTGAATACTTTTTATACTTTTATATTATGAAACGTTATCTTGCTTCTATTTTAAGCAATACAACTTGCAATTGGTAGATGCATATACTTTCTTGAAGAGCACAGTTTTTCTGTTTTGTTTAGTACAGTCATTGTCTGCATCGGCGCTCCGTATTTCTTGTGCATATGACCTATACAGCTTTTTGCACATTTGACACTTTTGCACTGGTCTTTGCACTATTTCTCTGATGCATATTTGTGTGCTTATTTATTTATTTCATTTTATTCTTGGACAACAAAGCAAACATTTCAATGTCAAATTTTTAAACCCAGAGTTGATTTAGCTTGTTGCGCCATATCTCCCATTTTTATCACACTATGTTGTGAGTGTAAAAGTAAGCAATACGCCCTCTAAATTGGGGTTTATTGGAAGAAGAGTTATTCTACTAAATGCTAAAGTAAATAACGGTAAACCTAGAATGCTAAACAAGTAACGACATGTGAGTTGTGACAAACCACGCTACCAACTAGTTGAGGCAAGGTCCTGTTTTTTTCGTGACCGTAAGACATGAGACATATCAACTACTGTGTGAAAGTTGGAAATGTGGGGTATAATTTGGTATAAAAACTAAACAAAAAAAATCCTGTACAAAGAATTGACACTTTTACAAACTAAAAAGGGGAATTGAAAGGGAAAATAAATAAAAAACCCTGTACAGCGGAATTGACAAAACTAAAAATATAGTATAGGGGAGGGATGAAGATAAGTGAAAAAGATAAGTGAAAAGGAAAACGGAAAGTGAATTGTGGTCAAAGTGAGACTTTTTGTCAATTTGTGTTAAAAAAAAGTTTGGTCAAATTGACACTTTCAGATAAGTGAAGTTTGGCCAAACTGAGACTTTTTGATAATTTGTGTTCAGGAAGTTTGGCCCAATTGACACTTTTGATGAAATAAGAGTCGACTTTAAGTATTGACTTGAAGAGTCAACAAAGAGTTGACGTTATAAAGCGCTGAGGAGCCTGTGTGTGTGTGTGTGTGTGTGTGTGCGTGTGTGTGCCGTGTGGAGATCTCGCTGTGTGTGTCCTTTGGAATATTCTTGTTCAATATGCAATTGATGTATAAAAAAGGAATGTAGATTTGGTGTTTTGTTAAAGGCGATTTAGTAACCTATAAGGGGAGATATTTTTGTCTCTTCAGTGTTTCTGATTTTACATATAGGATTTGTTGATGCATAGTGGCTCTCTCTTTTTCTCTTTCTGCCTGTGTGTATGTGGATGTGACGTTTGACTATTCATAAGAGCATATTGTCACATTTAAAACTAGAAGAACATTGTGGATACATATTTGGCTTGATTTCACAAATAGTCCTACATTGCTTTGCTGCAATTGCTGCGGTAAAAAGCAGGCTAAGGTTTCTGTGGAATTATCATAATCAAATAAGCGTAGCCCTTTATACATTTATAATTGAATACTGTTTATACTTATATCTTGAAAACTTCTTAAACCCTTCTATCACTAAGTTACTCAATATATAGTTTTTCTGCTAAATGATCAATTAAGTATTCACCAACTTGCCCACATTCCAATGAAGGTATTTATGGTGTCTCACAAACAAGACATTATGGGGGCCATAAAATACAGTATGTAATACGTTTCGGGAATAGTTACCAATTAGTTAAGTTAACTAATTCAATGGTAACTGATTGACACATGCCAAGGGAAGGAGCTTTGGACTATGCCCTGAGGACATCTATTTGGGAGGAACATTGTCCACCGGATACTGGACAATGATAGGACAAGAAAGCAACATTGGGCATGGACATGGATTAAGACCTCCAATAAAAAACAAGACAACACCCCAATTGGAAGACTTAAAATCAAATGTAACACACATTAACAGTGTTATTCCGAGCATTTCATGAGGGCGTCCCAGGTGCGAGTGATCATCCATTGAACGTGAAGCTGCTGCTCGGTAAAGCGCAGGGATCTTGAGCGCTCTGCGTGTTTACTCTTCTAAAGGTCAATTTGGAGGGGGAGACTCTTTAAATGTCTGAGAGAGATTTTTCTTTAATTAGCCACACATTAAAAGGTTGGTTTTGGGAGGTGTCCAGTCTTTCGGGGGGGGGGCTACAGCCACCAGAGCCAGGTCACAATTTGAAGCGATTTTGGAATTCTGGAGCTTGACACGCGGCCGACAAGGCTGGGCTCCCATTAAAACCTCTGTCACGTGGGCGAGCTTGCATTAGCCGGGAATCGAACCCGGGCCTCCCGCGTGACAGGCGAGAATTCTACCACTGAACCACCAATGCACCTCTAGCGAGCACAGGTGACCGCCGCCGCCGGGGATGCGAGCCGGGGGCCTCGGGCTTTGGCGAAGTTGGGCGAGACTCCTGAGAGCAGCTCAGACTGAGGAGTCTTGAAAAACAGCGGCCGGTCTTTGGGGGGGGAGGGGCTACGGCCACCACAGCCGGGTGACAACTTGAAGTGATTTCGGTATTCTGGAGCTTGACACAAGGCCGACAACTCTGGGCTCCACGGCTCCCGTTAAAACCTCCGTCACGTGGTTGACGCGCGGGCGAGCTTGCATTAGCTGGGAATCGAACCCGGGCCTCCCGCTTGGA
>JAFBJU010001623.1:0-87500 GCA_016785305.1 Colistium nudipinnis
GGGGGGGGGGGGGCGTGAAAAGGCCGATAAATCACACCAGTAATCCCTCCACAGCTCACATCTAAGCACTGTAAACTGCTGTAACTCCCCACTTTACCATTTTAAAACGCATGAAAATAAATGAAGCAGTGGCCCAGACCACTTACATCTGGCGTATTAAAAAAAATTGGAGATTATAATGGTCCAGTTTCTCTTTTTAATGAATGACACGCAGTGATTTCTGATGCCCGATGGAAAAGCAAATCTCAGAAATGGTTTGACTTTTGCATTCTCCCATATATATATATATATCTATAGATAAATATATATATATATACACATATCTATATGTCTCGGGTTCAACGATGTCCAAGTGTTGCAACATTACATGACACCCACTGCCGGAGCCTGCAGCAGTGCTGAGGCGCGGTGGGTATAAACACATCATGCGGTCTCAGATTTATCCTTTTCAATCCAGGCAGATTTACTGACACGCCTGCTGAGGTGAGAACACAGGTGCTTTGAGGTGTAAATCCTCTCTCGGAAAACTTCTGCTGCTGCTTTTTGCATTTTTCCTTCCGACCAAATGTGTGTTGGCCACTGGCAGAGCCTCTGCCCGCCAGCCCCTTTATCCCCGAAGACTCCAAACATCCATCCTGGCTGAGAGATGTCAAAATGCGAGCCGCGCGTCGTTAGTCCCGACCAGAGGAGCTGGATGAAACTTATCCTCGATGCACCATTAACCTTTGATGAACTGGAGCTACATTTTTGAACACTGAGCTGTTCCAAAACTCCTTTTTTCTCCTCCACAGGGTCGGTTTCCTCTCGCCATGCAGGCCATGCTTTTTTATCCAACAAGCGCATCAGTATAACACCAGAAATTAGGTTAGATTAGATAAACCTTTATTGATCCCCGTAGGGAAATTGAGGTGTCATAGCAGAAACAGGGACGAGAGAGAGAAAATGCAAAAAAATATGCAAAATATGTTAACGCCAGTATATGCAACGCGAGTATAAACAAGAAAATAGAGACAAACAATGAAAAAAAAACAGTGGCACTCGAGGTTGGAGTCTATAATAAACGTATGAATAAATAACTATGGATGTTGTGAAATCACAATGCTTATAAATATGTATATAAATAATGTGGTATATAGATATATATCATAATATGCATTGCGAAGCAAAAGGGGTAGGTAGCAGCCAATTTTTTGGGGGGGTGGGGGTGGTGCAGGTTTTTGTAATGTAGCCTGATGGCAACTGGCACAAAGGACTAGCCAAGGTTGTTTTTTATAAATGGACAAAAAAAAAAAAAAAAAAGGATAAGGTGAGGTCACACTGCTTGTTAAGTTGTGCTCATAAGCGTGCAGTGTCATCTCAAACAAAAAAGCTGATTAAAACCTCCGAGTGGCGCTGCGGTGATTTACGGGCGGGCTCCGTGCTGGGCCGCGCTCGTCAATAGACGCATTCTGTCACGTCGTAATAGCTGCTGTTGATGTTGATGAGGTATTATTTTTCACACACCACATGCCCACACGCTGACTATTTGCTATGCTAATTACCTTTCGGCTCCTTCTCAGGGTCTCTGTCGCGGCGGGTCGCCACGGCTCACTGTGAGAGCAGAACCTGAGCCTTGTTTTTTTTTTTTCTTCTTCTTCACCTCTCAGCAAGAGCGCTGCCACACCTTCCAACACATTCCCGCAGAACTGGGATTGAATTTGCATGTGATGCATAAATAAATAGCATAGATTATGTGATGTGGAGATGCTGTCATCAAAGTGGCCCTGGACTTTGGGAAATGTTTTTTTTTTCCTGGCTGAGTCATTTGTGAGCAAACGGCAAACCCGACATTTGGCCTTTAGAAAGTGAGTGGAGATGCAGCCTCGCTTTAATCCTATTTACCCTCCGCTCCTGGGGATCCTCCTTGGCTCTAATAAACAGGATTTTGGGAGCCAATATTTGTTTTGCACATTATTTGTATTGCCTCTGCCTACATACAGTGGCAATTATGGCGTAATGGCTCAATGAGTTTCCCCTAATTTCCCAAGATTCCTTTCACTCACACGCTGAGGGCCATATTACAGCCGTCCACTGGCGTGAAGGACGTTTTTTTTTTTTTGCTCTGCTCAAAGGCAAATTTAAATCATGAAGATACTGGATACACATCCGCTGCCGTCTTTGCCGTCCCTGTCCCAGTGACGTAGAGCCTCTAGTGGATCCCAAGGTTGAAGATTCGAGATGTTCGCATGCACCACGATTACACTGCCCAGTCCAACTCCTTCGTCGCAGGCTTCTTCTAGCAATGCGCAAAAATCCCTATTAAGGAAGCAAGGAATGAAACATCAAATATAAAAGTATATATACATACAAGATTTAAAAAAATCAAATAAAGAGAGACCCAGAGATACAGCGGTTACAGAGATATTCGCCGAAACAAGCTCTCGCTGACATTTGCCCTTATTAACACTTTTGGAACGGTGTGATTCCCTCCGGCTGTCTTGCACACTGAGGAGGATGCTGTCATGGAGAGACGGGCTACATTCTAGCGTGCAGACCTGCAGAAATCAGTGCACACTCTGTCCCTGGAGAGATTATTTTTTTTTGCTTTATCCAGAACACACTGACAAGCACTGCATTTGACAGCTATAACCACCTTTTATTGCAAAAAATAAAAAATAAAGAGAAGAAACTCAGGAAAGAAAGGTTTTCTCCTCCGAATCTATGTATGGAGCAAATGTGTTGTGTTGCGCTCGCCCATTTGTGTGCATGTTGTGTCGGTTGTGTCGTACACTGCGGCATGAGGTCAGGCTCTGTGCTCTTTGTGTGTCTGCTGTTTAAACTCGGGGGGCCGATTCCCACTCTGTGTGAGTGAGTAGATAGAGAGGTGAGTCGCATACCTCCGCCCTGACAGGCTTAACACACCCCCACCTCGGGGGGCTCCACACCAATCATCTTCGGATAGCACAGGGCTCGCCTCTACACACACACACACGCACTATGCCACTGCCACTACCGACCCAGACCCGGCACTCGCCCTTTTTATTTAAATGCCATAAATATTTAACGTGTGAACGTGTTGCGAGAGATCACACGAGCGCGCACGCACAAAGGACCCCTCAGCTGAATATGCAACGCTCTGATAAATATTTCAGTACCCCATTTCCCCAGACCCCCGGTTCACTCACCAGGAACCAGGAGCCAGCATTAAACCTGCTTTCTCCTGGTCATATTTATTCTTTTAAAATCAGCCGCGTGGCCGCCATCATTCACTGATCTCAGGAGGCTCCTGGGCGCTGGATCCGCATGCTCCGCCTCCTCTCGGTGACATCATAAATCAGTGCATTTCTCTCTCATGTAGGTTAGTAGCACGGGACTAATAACGCCAATAATCCTCCCACTAAGATAATTATCCCCCCTCTGCCTTGCTCTGACCTATAAATAGCACCACGCACACCTCACATAGAAAATCTTCTGTAAATCACAGCTGCACCACTCTCTGTAATTAATTTCATTTTTTTTTTCTTCTCCAGAGCAGTCTGAGGTTACTTTAATACTCCTCTAATATTAACTCCAGAGGTTTTTATTTGTTTGATGTTGGAGTTTCACATTTATTTCTCCACAGGGTGTGGAGAGAAACAACTTCGATCTCCCCAAACACGATTTCACACATCTCCATCTCCAGATACAGTTTAATTTTCAGAGACCAGAGAAGAAAAGAGGAAAAAAAAGGCCAGTAAATCAACAAACACCGGTGAAGTTCCTCATCTACGCAACTCTGAAAAGATCCAAATACAGACTTACAAATGAAAAGATAAAAATGCCATATTCATTTTCCAGTTGCTGAAAAGACCCTTGCCAGTCCGGTGTGAGAGGGTCTTCCTCGTATGAGAGGAATTCATCAATAAAGCAATTGTTTTGGCTCCCACTGGGCTCCCAGTGCGGCCTGTAAAATTTATGAGCAGCAGTACAAACAGACAGTGGATGGATCGAAAAGGGTCCCGGAGGCGGCCGGAAGAGAGTCCTTAGCAATAACAACACAATCAATCACACCCAGCACACGTCACATCCAACCCCGGCTTCCCCGGCACCGTATTCACAACATATTCCCCACATTCACATGATTGGTATTACACGTGTGTGCGAGGAGGGTATATGTGGTAGCCCCCACAATCTCCGCATGCTCATATTTATATCCGTCCATCTGGGGGTTGCTGTTGTTGTAATTACATTCTGTATGAGACGGCCTGCCAATGATGCGCATTTCGCACTTTTTATTTATTTGAACGCTGGGTGTGGGATTTCATTTTTTATTGAGTTGTGGTGTTATTCTTTTTTTTTGTCATATGCGGTGGGTGTAAAGTGGAGTGAGTCATTGACCGTGGTCAGGCAGCATATTGGAAAAGGGTCAGACTGGACTCAACCTAGTTTATGACCTTTACATGTTGGAAGATTGAATTCTTACTGGCTTGCTTTAGCTATGGCAACTTTAAAGTTGTTTTATTTTTTTCGCATTCATATGTTTAAATCTAATCAACCTCCTTTTAGCCACATCAGTCAGCTGTTACCCTTAAAAAAATAAATGATATAATGCTGTGTTGGACGCACATTCTACATTACAATACCTTTAACTATAGCTGTCGGCTTTGCAGAGTTTTCTGTACTCCCATTTTCTAAACAACATGAATATCTTATAAATATGGCCATAATGTGTCACAATCACTGACAAAAAAGAAGCCGAAACCAGCCGGCCAAAAAGTTTTTGTTAGGGTCAGTTATTGGTTATTGGAACAGTGAAGATTTTCGCCCACAACTCCCCTGGGAATAATTGGAGACACGGCGTTTATTTTTATATGTTCATTGGTCACAATGCGAAATGTACCAGTAAAAGCTTCACATCCATTAAATACCAGTTACATTATACCTTGTACCAGCCCCAATAGAATGTCACACTGTAAATGCGGTCCGACACGTCTCGGACCGCATTTAATCATCTCCCCCCCGTTATGGCCACGATCCCCCGGTGCTCTCCCAGTGTTCATGCTCAGAGAGACACACACGGAGGGCAGATCAGCCTCGGCCCAGGATCTATAGTCATTAGCGCTCCCACACAACAAGTGGCGATAGAAGGGGCGGGACACTGGACGACCATTTTGAGAGCCAAAGAGCTGAGGCCACATATCGTCCTCAGATCAATGATTCGTCTGGTGACAGGAGAGGGAGGGAGAGGGAGAGGGAGAGGGAGAGGGAGAGGGAGAGGGAGAGAGAGAGAGAGGGAGAGGGAGAGCGAGAGAGAGAGAGAGAGAGAGAGAGAGAGAGAAATGAGAGAGAGCTGTGTAATGTCCCCTGGATGGAATAATAAATCAGTGGCATGCACTGGGTTCCTGCTGCATGGGCTGCCCAGCTGATCTTGTCTCGCTGCCAGAAGCTGATGAGAAGGTGGGGAGAGACAGAGAGAGAGAGAGAGAGAGAGAGAGAGAGAGTGATGGATCTATACGAGCCCTGGTAAAGGAAACCACATCCCGCGCTCACTCGCACCTCATTACTTTGTCATTATTCATATCTCTTTTTTTGAAAGATTAGCGTGGCACCACTCGCCTGTGTCTTTTTCGCCCGGCGCACAAATCACACCGGAGTCTGTGGTCTTCGTCATTTCACATCGTTTTTCAGATAAATGAATTTTAACATCCCGCCACCCCCCGGGCGAGATACACAAACCCAAACTGAGATGATTTGTTAAAAATGAAACCTCTGCGAATCTTTTTTTTTTTTTTGGGTCTCCTGCAGCCAAAGCTCTCGCGCTGACGTGTTCATGCTGGTCGCATGCTGCGTTGTGTTATCAGGGCAGATTTATTTTAGCCTTTCAATGCGACTGCCTCAACAGGCACATTTGAATAAGAAAAAAACAAAAAAAATACGCCTGCCTTGCAATGATTCACAAGCACGACACCAAACTCATTTTCGCTCCGGGACATTTTTTTTTCTTTTTTTTTTTTTTTTTAATGCCCCGCCCACACGCAAAACTCTCCCAGTCGACGACGTCAACATTTCGCAGCCTGAAATGTTGTTGCCGTTTCATGTGATGGAGTATAAATCACAGGCTTCCTCTCCGCGGCTGCTGCTGCTGCTGTTTTTGAAAGCCATTCAAATTATAGCTCACTCAAAGCAGCGTTCACGGTCAAAGTATAAATTAGCCAGTGGAGTCCTTGCAACGAGCCACAACTTATGGAAACAGCTGGTTTAAACTGCAATTTGTAAATTTCACATGCAAATTATACTTTGAAAAAGTTCCCATGTTGTATTTTTACAGGCTATATTTGCATAAATCCATACATTGTTTTTTTTTTTTAGTTTTTTTTTTAAATGTCAGATCCTAGATCAGATCAGAGAAGCCAGCCTCCTGGTGAGTCTGCGCTACTTTTCGTGTGGCACTTTTTAGTTTCCCCCCCTCCCCCGCCAACACAAAGAGAAATGACGCTGGTTTTATTTGCGGCTGAACTGATAACTTTGTGGCGTGAACCACTTAAAAAAAAAAAAAAAGTCCCCTCGCCTCGTTTATCTCACTGCCTGTGGATTGCTTCCTCCGCTCTCTGTCTCTGTCACTTCTGAACACCCCGCAGACCCACGCTGTAATCACGGTGTGGCGTTTTTTCGGCGGTGTGATGTTCCACATCTGTGAAGTGCCATGACGGGCGGGGTCAGAGGAACCAGGAAACTGTCGCTGAACACGGTGTGGCGCAAACTGCCAAAACGCATCTTTAATGTGCGAGATTTGAACTGACAGCCTTGCATATTCATACCGGCTCTCGTCTGATTATCACCCTCAGCCACACGTGATGTACTCGCCTTAAATATAAAGCACCATGAGATTGGTGGGGTTATACTTTGGCCTTCACGGGACAGTTTAAAACCGCACCACCTCTCCCACCAACACTCCACAAAAAGTTTTTATTTTTTTTGTTGCCTAAACCGATATAGAGTCCGGAATCAGGCATGTTAACCCTAATCCGCCGTGTAAAAAGAAAAAAAAACAAAAAAACCCTACACTTCTCCCAGTAATCAACAAAACACAGATTAGCGAGCGGAGTTTATTGAACCAATAGAGGAGCAGCAGAGCCCACGTTTGTCCGTTTGCCGCAGCGACCGGTCTGTGAACAGAACGACTGAGAATCAAACGAGTGGAAACTGCGACTCACAAGCCAAAAGACTCAGAGGCGGGGATTCAGATTCAGATCTTTGGGGCCGGGAGCTGGTTTTCATTCAAAATGCAAACCTTTTGGTCAAACGTTAAAAAAATAAAAATAAATACGATTTGAAGATGTCTTTTAAAATGGATGGTGAGCTTGAGCTGTTTTTTTTGTTTTTTTTACTCTGGCGATGATACATTTTATTAATAAGCCAATAAATAAAAATGCTGGATGTTACTTCCATGCCACGTTGTTTCTGATCACGTAAACTTTATTTTTTTCCTGCGGTGTAAATTGCAAAATGACCAAAAACAACGATGAAGGGATTTGCTTTTTGGGACTCCACAATAACGACAATCTGAGGCTTCTGAAATCACAGTTATTTAGATTTAGCCGCAAACCATATTGGCGTTGGCATTTGTTTTTAGGAAAGAGGATTTTCAAGATAATAATTAGAAGTGGGAGCCACGATTTAAAAAAAAAAAGAGTCTCGCCCCGTCACCCCACCGGCCGCATTCCAATTCATTCCGACAAACGATGTTGTTTGCTGGAATTTGCTCAAACTTGACTTTCTCAAAGGCGACAGCCCGAATAATGATGTGATAGCGAACGTTACGGCGTTGTGAAGCGCAACAACACAACGTTGTTGTTGCACCTGTCTACTTCTCTGCTGTTTCAGCTCCAACTCACTTTTATTCTCTCTCTGCATCACTGTACAAATCCGTATCATGACCCCCCCTTTACATTTCAGGAGTGGGAAATTAGCCAGTATGCTACAATAATATGTGTATATATATATATATATGTATATATTCTGCATCATTTTCGATCTATTATATGACTAGGAGGTGCCGTCCTGACATTTGATTGTTAGTTTTACCACAGGATAAGTTCTATTATTGCACATCGCTCATATTCAGAGTGTAATTCCCGTTTGTTTTCTCACCGTCATCGTCCTGCCAAGAGGTGCAGATGAAAACCAGCCTGCATCTGGCATATTTACATGTGGGGACCTAATGAAGCACGTTCATTAATATGCATTGTTACTTTTCGATGAATAAACATTTGAGAAGATTCCGCCTCTTCTCCAAGCAGCTGGGTCCAGCGCGCATCTCTCCGTCCACCTCGCCTGCACCCGGCCCCGCGGCCTCCAGACCGGGACCGGCCCGGGCGCCGCTCCTCTGTACGGTGTGAGTGACACCTCGGAGACGAGTGCACAGCTCTCAGAGAGCCTCTTAAATCGTGGGGTTCTGTCAGCAGTGCACAGAAGAAGAATAAAAATAAAAAAAATGATAATAATAAACCTGAAGAGAAAAATGACTTTGTAGCACTCAGATTTTCAAGAGGAGTACACCAATTGCTCAAGTGCTGCATCGAGGACACAAAGGACTGCAATAGATCCTGATTTGGAAAGAGGTGCGTTAGGAGCACCTTTGCGTGCCAGACGTTTTTGAATTCCTTTCTCCCCCTGTTTTTAAACAAAAAATATTTGTGCCCTCTAAGTCGTCAGCAGATTTTTGGAAAGTTCAATTTTGAATTAGAAAAACAAAAGCAATCTGCAGGAAAAGCTTTTTTCTTTTTCTTTTTTGTCTCTCAATGCTTTTTAAAAGCATTAAAGGGCTGCAAGCAAAAGCCCTCGTGAAAAATTGATCGCCCGTGGGAAATAATAACACTTTAAACTGCAAAAAAAACAAAAACTCAGAGCTACTCAGAGCTGGCTGGGTTTTTATAAATAGACCATTCAACATGCTGGAAGACAAGCGGAACATTACACCTGATTGCCACCCCATGCAAAAGAGGCATTCAGGGCACAAAAAAAAAAGGTATTGTGTACTAAACAGAATATTTGTTGTTTGTAAAAGAGAAGGAATAGAAAAAAAAACAAAAAAACATCCTTGATACATTTCAATCAATTCTTTAGTCTGAGGACTTATTTAGCTGAAATAAATAATGAGAGGTGGGAATTGAGACTCTCTGTTGCAATTAGCCATTTCATTTCTTAATATAATTTGGCTTAGTTGAAATGCCATGGCTGTGACTTCACAGTGTCTGTCTCCAAAGGTCACTGCAAAGGTTTTTCTCTTCTCCTCTTTTCTCTTCTCCTCTTTTCTCTTCTCTCCTCACGTTTTCTCACTGATTCCATGTTAACACCACCATACTGCTGAGGGATCCTTGTTCCCCAGTTGAATCCCCAGTGTTACAGTTGAATTTTTGAAGCGGCCAGAACAGGAACTCCTTTTTTTTTTTTTTAAGGTTGCATGCATACAGGCAATTCCCAAAAGGCAAAAAAAAAGAGGACAGGACAGAGTCAGGGAGCTGACAGGTAATGTAGTAATGATAAATGTCTAAGGGCATTCTCAGTGTAGGACTGAAAAGGTGCATGATGCAAAAACAGGATTTCACCTCTTGCAGCAAAATCAAACTGCAGAGCTTAAATGCAGAAGAAATGAGGCTGTTTATTCATTTGGAGCGGTGACAAAAGCTGACAGATCTAATTCCTTCCTTTCCATGTACAAAAAAAAAATCCTGTGCAACACACACACGCAACTCATCTTTGTGAAACTTCCCTGTGAAACTTAAGTATTTGCCGTTCCTTTTTCGAAAAAGCAAGCCATTCAGAAAACAAACAACCAAACCATTTCTTTTCAGAAACCGTCTGACAATGAGACCATTAGAGTTTCCAGCAGTCTCCTGCTGCTGCAGCGCCATCAGAGCAGCACTGGGGATTACATGCTTTCACAGTCTCAGACGGTTGCTCTGAGAAACAATTATCTGATTGCAACTTGAGGCTAAGGGATAGAAAAAAAGGGGTGTTCAATCTCCGCAGGGGTCTTTTTGTAAAGCAATACCAGGAGCAAACTGCACACAACGACGTGTACACCACACACCGGTCATATTGTTGCCGAATATACCTGATGAAAAGTGTGAGTGTGTGTGAATGGCTAAAAAATGTTGGCTCCAAAAGAAGAAAAAAAAAGAGCAAAATTCTCTCCAAAACAAAACCTTTTCTCACTTTCCGTGTTTGTGGACCAACAAGCCTCTCTGCACACGCGCAACCTTTAAAATGAGACAACCCATTGTGTGTGTGTGTGTGTGTGCCTTTCTTGTTGCTGTGTAGCCTGCCTGTGTCCGACATCATGTGGTTTGGAAAAGGAGTTCAGCTGTGTGTTATAGATTTCTTCACAAATAACCGGCACATTCAAAAATGAAAGCCACCCTTCGCCGCTCAGACTTTAAGCTCCGCCCACAGCTCCGGCTGATTAGCACTGCGGCTTGATTTTTTTTGGCGCGCACCTTTGACATGAATTTTCAATGTTGTCGCAGGTTGCCGCATTAAAATTTAATCAATGTTCAATTTTCTTTTTTTGTCTGCCGGGGGGGGAAGTGGGGTGTTGCGGGTCCCCACGTGATTAGCGCTTTGGCCCAGACACAAATGAGTTCTGCTCGTGCCAAAGGACGGAGGCTGGATGCAAAAAGGAAATGAAGGCAGAGCCAGGCTTATTGACTTCATTATGTTTATCCTGCACAGAAAAAAAAAAAAAAAAACAATAACAAAGGAAAACAGGCTCAGAGAGACTCAGCTAACATGTTAGCCTCAAGGGTCCGAATGTGCCAGTGGAGCCGGTCCTCGGTTGGGTCATAAACTACTCAGGACGACTTAAAAAAAATCAATTGCAACAGTCCAGGGTCTGCAAAAAAAAAAAAAGGTGTCTGGCTCGAAAACCGTTTGATGGCGGGCACGAGAGAGAGTACAAATAGCAATTACCAGGCTCACTGATTTGTGACAGACTTTAACAGGATTTAGGACGGAAAAGGACAGATCCAGCACTATTGTGATTTCCACGTTTTTGCAGAGGCCGAAAAGTGTCAAAACTGAACAGCTTCTTTTTCTTTCTTTTTTTTTTGTCAATACTACTCCTGGACTAGTATATATATTTTTTTTACACTATAAGGATAAAAAAAAATGCCATTTCTCCTGATTTAAACTCACTGCTGTCAAAGTCATTTTGATATCTTCCACCATGAAGCAACAAAACACCATGAGCATATCCTATAATTAACTAATTAATTCATTTTAATTAACTAATTACTATCCTATAATTAATTAACACCTCTGTTTGAATTCATTGGACACCCTCCTGGTTTATAGTCCCATTAATCACGGCAGTCAGTCTACCAATCACTCTCTTGGCGTTGTGTTAATTGTTGAGCAGTAATGAAGCTGCGCTGGTCTTGAGTTGTGATTGATTAACAGCTAAAGGATCATTGATTTACTGGTCTCTGGGTCCTCAATAATCGCCAGGGCCCGATTTCGGACTCCCCCTGTCGGAGGTTACAGTGGATTTAGTGGACACACATGAGAATCCACTCCACGTTATAGCCAGCACTTGATCAGGGGTGTCAAACATATGGCCCCTGGGCCAAGAGAGGCCGGCGGGATTGTTTTGCAAAGTGTAAAAATGACCTTTTGAACTTTCTTAATTTCAGTTTTTTTATTATTATTTTTTTTTATATACTTCATTAAATTTGAACATTTTCCGAATTCACTTGTCCTTTGTTGTTATTTGAGTTGTTATTTCACTGGTTCAGCCCACTTGACATCAAATTGAACTAAAATGAGTTTCACCCCTCTGGACGAGAAGATTTAAAAATAAGACGATGTCCTTTCAGAAATGTCTTCATCATCCCATACCAGCATTTAAAATCCTTTTTTGAAAACATGTGCTTAAAAATTGGGGTCGATCGTGGAGATGAATCAACAATCCAGTTGGCTAAATATTCAAATATTTTTGGGGTTTTCACGGCCTGCATCTTTGATGCTTTGGCTTTCTCTCCTCAGCGTGGTTTCCCAGCCGCAGTTGGCAGCTGTTTCCATCTGACTGTACACGCCACCTGCTCCGCACCAACCGCCGCACAGCAGACGCACAAAGTTTAAAGCTACGGTGAACAAAGTGCAGCGTTTAGCCGCTAACGAGCGCCGCGCTCCCAGCCGGAGCTAAAAGCGAAGCGTGAGTAATGGACTTAATGGCAATCAGGTGTCAGGAACCGAAACCTCCTGAGGAACGCTTTGTGTAGCTCTGTATCTGGTGGTTGTGTAACCTCCGACTGTGAACTTAATTGCTGAGGTGTTGCGTTGTGTTGCGTAGCTTGTTTGCAAAGATACCAAACGGTCTAAAGCTAGGTTGAAGACTGCGGGCATATGTAAAATAGCAACACAGTTTTGCGTTGACTATGAACCAGGACCTATTGAATTGTCCAATATAGAGGACAATGTATTTTGAGGACCTAAATCTGAATTTTAAAAATACATCATTTAGTCAATGCTTGATGAAGAGTTAAATTTAAAACAAATACCACATGGTTGCTATGTTGCCCAAAGCATCATAAATGTGATATTGCCGCTTCAAGGCCACTACATTAGAAATACAACGGTTTTAAACAGTGACTAAAGGACTGTGTCACCTCCTGTCACCTCAATTTTTAGGACATTAATAAAGCAACAAAACAGCTGTTTTTTTTCTTTTTACGAAGAGGAGGAGGAGGATTGTGTTGTGATGTAATTTCCGAAAGTAGGCCACAGTTTGCCAGGACGCAGCTGAGGAAAAGTTAATTAACAAAATCCCCAAAATGTCCAGAGGTGCCACTGTGTGTCTCAGTGGTTTCGCCTCACGGCGTGATGGGCCCGGGCTCAGCCCCTTGTACTGTGTGCGTGTTGCTCAAGTTTCACCCAGGGCATGCTGGGAGGCTTCAGCCTCATATAATCCCCCTGCACAAGAGGATGTGGTTTAGAATGAGATAGCAGATAGAATCTGTCAGCATGCATTAAATTGTAATGAGCAAGGTTGGATAGATAATAATAATAATAATAATAATAATAATAATAATAATAATAATAATAATAATAATAATAATCCACTGTGTGTCTCAGTGGTTTCGCCTCACGGCGTGATGGGCCCGGGCTCAGCCCCTTGTACTGTGTGCGTGTTGCTCAAGTTTCACCCAGGGCATGCTGGGAGGCTTCAGCCTCATATAATCCCCCTGCACAAGAGGATGTGGTTTAGAATGAGATAGCAGATAGAATTTGTCAGCATGCATTAAATTGTAATGAGCAAGGTTGGATAATAATAATAAATAATAATAATAATAATAATAATAATAATAATAATAATAATAATAATAATAATAATAATAATAAATAATAATAATAATAATAATAATAATAATAATAATAATAATTATTATTATTATTGTTATTATTATTATTATTATTATTCAAAAAACGATGGAGTTACTCTGCTTATGACACTAGATGTGTCAAAGAAGACGTCAATCACCGCGTGAAGGTGTATAAGACGTCAAACACACTCACTACTCAAAATATTTTTAACGTATATTCGGCCTCAGCTTTGCAAAACAAAATAAATGAACTGTGAGTGCGTGTGTTCGCTGACGATCCGTCTGGCAGCAGCGGAAGAAGAAGAAACTCTCTCTCTCCCCTATGCTCAGCCCTATGGCGCGCCGTCAGGTGAACACGCCACAGTATCAATCAATATCATATTTCACTCTGAGACACAAAGCGTTTGGTGGTACACTGTCATGCATTGCTTCTGTGCGGCGCGCGGTATAATACATCAACCCATGCGCTGGCAGCACAAACCCAGAGCAAAACCAACAAAATAAATATTTTACCTGTTATGTGACAGCGCGCAATGCATCACATTCCTCCGCGTGCCCTTAAGGATAATAAGTCAAGGGAGGGAGGGGGGCACGGGGCTTCTGGGTAATGATATTTCTCATCTGGCGTCCCAGTTGGGGTGGCCGCATGAGCCGGGGTCCATCGCTCCCCAAATCTCTGAGCACAACGTGGCGGGCCTGTCGGGAACGTGAGGCTCTCTGCGTGTGCAGGGCTAATTGATGAAGATAATCAGACATTTCCCCACGGCGGACATTTTGACTCGTTAAGGGAAAAAAAACAATCTGTAATCCCTGTGTGGCGTTCAAAAGTCTTTTAAATGCGTACATATTTTTTTTAAGTAAAAAAAAAGAAGAAGCATGACTCGTGGATTACAGCTGCTGCTCCCTAGACACACACATTAGCCAGGGGGCGTGTGTGTGTGTGTGTGTGAGTGGGATTCTTGTCTTTAAAATGTAAATATATCCTTGTGTCCCCTTCATGGTTGGTTGTGCACGTCATCACTCCTATCACGTGTAAATCATAACACGTGCGTGTCACGTGTCAAACTCGACAGTGACGAACACGCTGTGAGACAATAAGGGGGTGACTGTCATGCTATGGGAGTATTTGTGTCCGGGGCGACTCATCCGGAATCAGTGCACATGGAACCGTGACATGTAGGAAGATGTTTTTTTTTACAGTGAGAAGCTTACGACAACATGTACCGTGTCACATGTGTGTGTTGAAGAGAATATCTTATTTTCACATTCATCCAGTGAGTTTCACAACGTTCCTGCAGTAGCTGCGAGTGTGTGTCTCAAAACTCGTAAAAGCTGTAATGTGCACACACTCGTTTTAATACAGACTTGTGTTCGCACCCAGACTTCCAGATGGTTTACTGCACTTTCAAATCTCCTGGTGGTCACGGGTGGTTATAGATACCAAAACACATTTAATCTTCTTTTAATAAAGTTTTCCGCCGAAATAGGGATTGAACCTGGCAGAACTTGTTGTCAACAAATGCATCTTTGATGTCATTTGGACTATTTACACTGATAAGACATTTTATTTTGAAAAAATATAACTTTTAATCATATTTATGATTATTTTTAGTCTTTGGATCAGTCTGGCACATATTCATTCAGGCATGCATTCTTTTGTTGCTTCAATGATGCAGGATAAGGCCTCCAATGAAAGCAGCATTTCAAAAACAGAGCACATTTGCAGTTAAAGGATGAGATTGATATTATTCTCCGCGTTTTTTGTCAGCTGACACCGTAGAAGACAGAGAATCGGCAGTTTGTTGGCTCACCTTTTTTTATCCTTGGCTGCAGAAGGAGCACAGTGAGCACTTTTTAGGAACTGCTGTCTGTCAGAGTCAGAGGACACGCTTCACAGGGATAGAGGAGCATGTCAGTGGGAGTGGGACTCAGAGCTTCTCTGTCTGTCTGTATATGAATCTGATAATATCCTCATTGGCAAATATTGGATTTTTTTACGTTGATTGTTGTCCGCTGCTATTTTTACCTTTAAATAAATACAATAAAATAAAAGATAATAGCATGTTTGTCTATGTGGTCTCATATTGGTCAATTCTGTCCTGGTTGTGTCTGATTAAAAAATAATGTTCAGTAATTAATATTCTTTATATACAAAATATTTGACCATTTTCGCATTCATTTATTAATTGATTTATCGATTATGAATTTTTTTTTAGAAAGTGAAGAGCAGCTCCTCAGGTGGAGGCAGATGGACCCGAGTAGAAATTTCACTCCCGCACTCCAAATACAGTATAATAGTTTTTTGGGGATAACTGAGGAATATGTATTTATTTTGATCAATTAAAATAAATCTTCATCTAATTGTGTGCTATTCATTTGAAGCATTTATTGAGAATTTGGCCAATTTGTTCACGAAGGCAACACAAACATGGAGGACAGTGAACGTGACACAAAATGTGGAGACGCACTCTCTTTGGAGCAAATTTGCACATTTCAGAGAAAGTATGTGTAACAAGAAAAACAATATATTTTGTCATCTGGACAGGAGATTGTTTCTTTAAAATATGAGAATAGAGCACATATATAACCCACAATAAAAGTGAAGGAATAAAAGAGTACACAATCCGAACCCAGTGCTGTGTTTTTTTTTTTTTTGGTGCTGCTGCTGCATAATTTTCCCCTATATATTTGATGAGATATCATGATAGCGGTGCTGCTGCACCATTCCTGAGACCCCGTGATACATAACACAAACCCAAGTATTCAAAAATAAATAAGAAATACACAACGCGTGGTGGTTTCAGAGGGGGGATCATGTGCCAGACTGTGTTCCATGGCCGGGAGCAGAAACTTCCTGCACTGAGCCTCAAACGTGATCTGTGCACATGCCCACACAGGGGACACACCATATCCACCAGTCTGCACCTCCACCTACGCTGACACTCACCCCAGCCACCCACCTCCTCCTCCTCCTCTTCCTCCTCAAACAAAAAGAAATACTCTGCAACAACCTCAAGTGTTCACACAGTGAGATTTTCTTTCGGGTGGTCCAAGCTTTTGTTTCCGAAAAAAACAGAAAAGAAAAAAAAAAAAAAAAAAACGCTTCTGTGGTCCATTAACACTCCTAATTCCACATTTAGTGAATAATCCGCCCTCTTTTTTCCTTTGTTTTAAATGAATGTGAGACATCATGCATTATGCAGCCCTAGCTGGATCTACAGCTGTTCAACATCACCCCGGACACTGAGACCGCTACCAAATGAATATGAAATCGGCCTTCCATTATGAATGAGGGGCCAGGTGTGCCTCATTAAATCTGCCAAAGCACACACACACACACACACACAAAGACAGAGAAACAGCGGTACGAGTTTAGTGTGAAGTGCGTGATGCCCTTGACTCGCCCGGTGACAGGTACAAGTGAATAATCCACCAATTCCACATTTAGTGAATAATCCACCCTCTTTTTTCCTTTGTTTTAAATGAATGTGAGACATCATGCATTATGCAGCCCTAGCTGGATCTACAGCTGTTCAACATCACCCCGGACACTGAGACCGCTACCAAATGAATATGAAATCGGCCTTCCATTATGAATGAGGGGCCAGGTGTGCCTCATTAAATCTGCCAAAGCACACACACACACACACACACAAAGACAGAGAAACAGCGGTACGAGTTTAGTGTGAAGTGCGTGATGCCCTTGACTCGCCCGGTGACAGGTACAGAGAGAGAGAGAGAGGACTCGGTGGGAAATGATAGCATCAAGCCAGTGGCTGCTGCACTCTGACTATTAAAAACACAGAGGCAGAGGATTTCATTTATGGACATTAATTATTGCTGCTCTCTAACGGCACACTTTAAGAGGCCCCGGGTTGGATCCCGGTGTGGCTGCGGCGAGATATTTGAGGAAACAGCTGTCAAATAAATCATGCTGCACGCGCCGACGCGTTACTGTTAAGTAATTACTCTGCATTACATGCCAGGAAAGTTCCAGGGCCACACTGCTGCTGGGGGATCTGCAGTGTTTTTTGTTTTTTTTTGTGTTCCTCCTCCTCCTCCTGCCATGCGGCCACTGGGTCTGTCACTGGGACATATTGTGCGTTGTCTGTCTTTCCATCTGCTGCAGCCAGTTTTTTTTTCTGAATCCACCGCTGGGACCCTGCAGGAAACAGAAGCCAGATGATTTGGGGGATGATTCAGAGCCCACAGCTGGTTGATTCCTCACGGACGCACGCCACTGCGCGTCCATCTGCGCGGCCGTGGAGGAGCCACTTCAGAGAGCTTGGCCCGAGTCCCGGGGCCCTGCCCAGCTCGTCTCCTCCCATGCCCCGGGGGGCCTTGTCTGAAGTGGTCGGGCCACCCCCCCGTGGCACGGCGCCAGTCGAGCTGCCGCCGCTGCGACGGCCAGCTGAAAATAGCTCGCCAATTCATCAAGCTGGCGTTTTTTCCTGCATCGGCACTTCCTGTTTCATTTTTGGGGTGTGTGTTTCAGAGTGACCCAAAGAGACCTCTGACAACCTCACTGATACCGTGATGGGATGGGAGACTGGTGGAGAAACATCACTGTGGAGCCGTGAGCGTCTGAGGCCTCGGTGGTGGATTGGGGTCAAACCTTTGGATGAAGGTCAGGACCAGCGAGAATCAAAAACAGCATGACCCCTCTGCCACGTCGGCCAGCTTGATCTCCGTCTGCCGCCTGCAGCTGTCGCTCCGCCTGCTCCACTTAGCCAGTGTGCCAGGACTCCCTCTGCATCATCAGCAACACATCAGGGCTTTTTTTTATTATTATTATAATAATTTCTTTTTTTTGTTGGTACTCTGATTAGAGTCCTGCCAAGATACTTCACATTCCCCCAGTGTGGGGGCTGAAGGTAATCAGGAGGCTCAAGATAAACACAGAGGAAATATTTGAAATAGAGAAATTGGTTTTGAAAGGCAGTGATTTATTTTATTTTTTTATTTTTTTCCTGACGGTGCAGCTCGTTACGGCCCAAACTGTGTAAAAGGCCTCGTTATATTTCATTACTGTCTTTTTATTTGTTTATACTTGATGACTGTGTTAATACAGAAAAAAATGATGCAGTGTTCAGATTTATTTATCTATTTCTTTTTTCATTTATTGGACACAAGAAAACACAGTTGATGAGGGGTGAGGGTTGAAGTTTTTCATATTTGCAGTATAGCTGTACACACACCGTCTGATTCTATTCCTGTAGCAGAGGCAGGAAGCGTGCCGGTCGCCCCCCCCCCCTCCGCCGGCGAGTGGATGAGTTCCTGCCCCGACGCTTCACTCATCCTGATGAGCTGTCTGCCTTGAAACGGCGGCCGGCCCGCTGAGGTAACCCTCACGGGCCAGGAGGAGGAGGAGGAGGATGATGAAAGGGTGGAGGATGAAGAGCAGGTTGTGTGCGTGTTTGTGTGTGTGTGTTTTTCCCCCGCTGCTTCCCAATAGGGTTGATGTGTTTTGGTCTGGACGCCATCTTGGAATCAGGCCGGTGAAAGGAGGCCCACGTCCTCTGAGGTCGTTTATGTAAATGAGACATTTAGCGTCGCTCACGCGCTGCCTACACACACACACACACAATGCAAAGATCACACCCGCCCATTTCATCGTAATTTGCGCAAATAAGCGAAGGAATTCAAGTTTTTAATAATTGTGGGTGAGAAAATAGAAAAGATTTGAAATCAATGCATTAGCAGTGACTACAGACTAAACACACAATGTCCAACTTGCTTTTTGTGTGTCTTTAGCCTCATATGAAGACATGTGGACCTATGATTTGTGCGTTTTCATTAAACATGAACGTGAACGGCTGCGGCCACGATTATAATTCATTTCATGAAATCCATCAACAATACCCGCGTAGCATATTCCAACAGCGTCCTCACCGTTAATTTAGAGAGGCACCCGGGCGGGTGGGAAGAAAAAATATGGCGGCCCAGATGGTTGGGAGATGCAAATAATATTGTGCGTCTGTTGTGCAGCAGTTATTCAAGTTCAGTTTAATGTCACAGTCGTATAGATTTCCGGTTTATCTCAGTGGCGAGTCCTGACAGAAATCCTAACAATCTGTTCTGAGGGACAAATTTGTCTTTGCTCAGGACATAAATCAGGCTTTGTGATCCGTCGTTGGTCCGATTCGGAAATTTGGAAAGTGGTTGAGAGTGGCGGGGTAGAAAATGTGTTTTTAGGATTTCTCAAAACGTGGTCAAAAATTCAAAGAAGCAGCCCATGGCGTCAGCATGAGGCGTGGAGCGAGATAACATATGTCCGTCCATATTTTTCCGCAGGCCGACGCACGAGTTAACAGATAAACAAGAAGTTGCGTTTGAAGGGGGAACACTTGAAAACATTCCGTACATATTTAAATAATCTCGAAGCCATTCCTTCGGCTGGGAAAATAAAGAAATAAAAGAAGACTTCACGGAGAATCATTGTTACTTATGATTAGTGGTGCTGGCAAACAAAGAAGAAGAGACAAAAAGAAAAAACACCATCATGTTGTAGAGCCACGACGGAGTGAGCTTTGAAGCGGAACAAAAGGACTCGGGAGCGTTAGCTGCCCAGTCTCCGCCGGAACAACTTTCATATTTATAAATCTCTTTCAGATACAATTAATGTGGAACGCCAGTAATCAGAATGCCAGCGGAAGCAGCGTGGCATTTTTTTTCCGAGCGCCATTAAAAATAGAGTCAAGCTGCATCACTATTTTATTTACTCTTTAAATGTAAATGATTAAAAATATAGATATTATTCCTCATATTTATGCATATTATATTATTCAATTGTAATATCTTACTATAGATACTTTTCGTTTAGTCGTTTCTTCTTCTGCCTTCAAGCGACTTTAAAACATTTTATTTTTTTTTAAATCAGTTTTTCAGTTGTTTCATGTTTTGGCCCTTTGGACCCAAATAAAAGTTTTCAAAACGTTCAAAGTGCTCAAACTTTCAAGCACACACACTCAGTCTTGGTGTAAACATGGTTTTACCAGCATCCTATACAGACGCTGCGTGAAGGGAAGAGAATTTCAAATGTTCGGTCATTTCGGCTTCCATCATCGACAAAATGGAATCATTTTTGGGATTTACAAAAAAATACGTAATTTTCGTCTTTTCATGAAGATATTCCATTGTAAAGGCCATTATCTTTTTCGGTTTTTCAGGTCTAATCACGGTAAACATCAAAAGCACACAGAAGGCAGAGCCACACACTGATGGTGACGTATGAGACCAAGTCCCTCTGGAGAATTAGGTCTCGCTCTGTTAATTCCAGGCTGCAGCTTATCTAATTTAAAGTTAAACATCGACCCTTTTAGAGCTGCAGTTTGACCCTGAGCTGTCACCTCTGTTTGCTGGCTCATCACTTTTGCACAAGAAAAACAAAAACATGTGCTTGTGCGGTTTCATATTTCAGTGATGTTCAGTGTCTCATTGCCTGGCCTGACCCTGAAACAGCATTACATCCTCCCCACTGTGGGTAGAGCTGGGACCTCAGCCCCTGCATGTGGCATGGTAATTGCCAAAAAAATGTATTTTTGAAACTGTGGAAAATCCGACTCTGTCCCCCAATTTGAATCATGGCTAAGGGAGCCCGAGGGATTTGTACATGTGGAGAATCTCATGCTGCCATTTATGAATGAGGAACAGAAGTAGACGCAGTGTGAATAATATAAAGTATCTGGGATTGCTACTTTTTTAATTAAATTACTTAATTAAATTGTATTAAATGTTATTTTATTTAATTACATTTTATTTAATTGTGTTTAATTTTATGTAATTGTATTACATTTTTAATTTTTTTTATGATCATTTTATTTTATTTGTTTTGCTGTGACTTTGTTGCGGTCGTTCTTGTTGGGGTGTTGTTGAATGTGGGTTGTCTTTGTTTTGTCCTCTATTGAAAGTGGAAATAATAATAAAAAATATATATATAATAATGATAACCGCTCCCACTGATTGCATTTTAGGAGCAATACTTAAACATTTTTCCGTATGTTGTGTGATTGCGCTACAGCTGTCAACGTGACTTTGAGCAATTTTCACGACAAGAAGAATAAAGGAATAATTACTATCATAAAAGCCAGGATGTGTCCTCTCCTCCTAACGACAGTGGCTAATTCGAAAACAACAACACAAGCGCCACAATAAATTCAATCAATGAGGATTTCTCCATTGAAACGAAGATATTCATTTCTCTCCAAGCTGCGTCGGTGCACATTTTCAATTCAATATTTCCTCATATGAGTTTCTGTAGCGGTAATGCTGTTAGGTGCCTGAAACGTTTGCCCGAGAAGACCTTATTTAAAAAAAAGTGAAATTTATCTCCACATGAGATTACACATTATATATGTGCAGCAGCAGCAGCAGTGTCATTAACGTCCAAAACAAATGTTCTCGTGTTATTTACTACGTTTGAAATCCCTTCACTTGACTTTGAAGCTATTTCTTGTCTCGCGCAGAGATCCATCCCACGCATCACCAAGCACAAAAATTTGACAGCGTCATGTTTTGTTCAATCAGCACAAATTATCTCCAAGCTATTTTTTGTTTTCGCTTGTCCTTGTTAAGGTGAACCTTGCAGCTGCAGGCGGAGTCGAAAAAGCAGATGCAACACAAATCATCTGGAACGTGAAGATTCAGGCCAACACAAAAAACAAAATAAGCCACAACATATGATGATTTGTGCTTTGCGCAATAACGTTTCATTGGTTCTCTCTAAGCCTTGGAAAGAAGTGGAGGAAATAAACTCACTCTTCACCTACTAACACCATGCACCGTCAGCTGGGTGGCTGTGGCCCCACTTTCACTGGGTGGTAGATGTTGGCATTTCCATTTTATTCCAGAGACAGAGCCGAGGACTTCTCCAGGAAGTCCACTCTCTCTCACAAGAAGGATTGGAGTTGGAAATTAGGTTTTAAAGAGTTTCGAAGGTCGAGAATAAACTTTTTGGGTAAAATTTCGAGCGAGAAATTAAAAGCTTTGGAAAGTTTACCACAACAGAAACTTCAGATTCATCACATTCAAAAAACTGAAATTAAATTAAATTTAATTTAATGTAATTTAATTCATACATTCCAGAGACCAATTGAAGACACATCCCACACACACAGTAACTAAAAAATAAAAACAAAAATAATAAAAAAAAAGTACAAATACGTTTTTATTTTCATGCATTCCATTAACCTACATACATACAATTAGATGTAACAGGGATATTATTTAAAAAAATAATAATTTAATCCTTACGATTAATATAGTGTGTGAAAGGCTTTATGCTTGTTATACTATGTTTAATTAATAATGATGATATTGAGAAATTCATTTTTTGATCCAAAGCTGATCTATAAAATCCTCATCTCACTCAAAATGCGGAGGCAACAGCCACGACAATAACACCTGTATGAATGGCTCCAAATGACTAATTAAGATGTAATTATGGATGTCACAGAATCCGTGTTCAGGGGTTTTAAGTGCTTATCTGAGCAGCCTCCTCCACGCTGTTCACTACTAATTCCATTTAACTATTTCTCTATAAAAGTAAACTGTGCCTACTCAACACCAGCAGAGGCCCATTTAATGCTCCGAGAGCTTATAAAGCAAACACTGTAATGTTGTTTTTATGGTTTGCACTTAAACCCCTAAAGAGGCTGTGTGGCGTTAAATATAGAGCGTCAGGGGTGACACACCTGCAGGGGCTGAGCCGAGGATTGTTTTGTTTTTCCTCGACAATCGGTGGCGAATTGAGCCTCCTCATCATAACACGGAGAAAAAAACACAAGCACTGTACGAGGAGGTGTGGAGTACAGACATGAAAAGGTCACCGGGCCTTTTATTGAGGTGTCAGCTGGGCTTTGTATGGACGGAGATACTGTGGTGGGTGAAAAATGTGTGAAGGTGCCCAACAAAGTGTGTGAGTGCTGTTGATGGTCAAGGCTGCGACGAGGACACGTTCCATTTTGATGTTTGTTATAAAAACACGATGCGGTGATGAAAGTGTGATTGTGTCGTAATAACACTCAATTAAGTCGACTTTCACTCGGGGGTTGACAGCCTGCGGATTCAGAAAAAACACAAAAGTTTGTGTTGTGCCATTAAGTTTCTACGAGTCGAGTGTCGAGTCTCACTCCATCAAAGATCCCTTGCCAACTTCAGGTGTATTATTATTATTATTATTATTATTATTATCATTATTATTATTATTATTATTATTTTTTTATAGGTATTATTTTTGTATAAATATTATATATTTCTTCCCAATTATTATGATTTTGATTATGATTATTATGATTATGATTATGATTATGATTATGATTATGATTATGATTATGATGATTATTATTATTATTATTATTATTATTATTATTATTATTATTATTATTATTATTATTATTATTATTATTATTATTATTTAAATTATGTAATTGTTCATTTTAATTATGAATTATTATTATTATTATAATATGTTATCGTTGCAAAAGGGAAAATGTGTCATCTGTGATACGAAGCCACGATCAAGGAAACGTTTGAATCTGCAGAGAAACTCCCAGACAAGCCCACATTGTTTGAACAACCTCACGTGAGCCTCTCTGTGCGAGATGTGCACGCTCCAGAAGCTTAAGTCTCCATGAACGCCGAATTACATCGTAGTGCTGAAGGAATTTCAATCAGCGCAGGGCCTTCCAGCCTCTGCTCAGTGATGCACTGTGGCCGTCGCCTCCTCGTTAGTGAGGAGCGCCCCCCCGAGCCCCTCCCCCGGGTGGTCACCACCCGCCCGTGCCCATGTCGTGCCGCAAAAATGACACGCTATCATTTTAAAAAGTACACGCGGAAAATGCAATTCGCATTTTTGTTTTCCAGCCCTTGCTGCAGCCATCATATTCCTGTTTTTCTGTAATCTTTGACATTTCCTCGAAAAAGTTCATATTTTTCACCCCTCATCGTCACAAGCCGCTTTTTCCTTGATGTTATGATGACATATTTTTCTCCGTTTATTGAGACAAACCAAGAACCTTTTTATCGCTGAAATGACACTTTTGATAGCTTGTGCTCATTATTACATTATAGCCCTTTTTATATGCTCTCACACGTCTGGAAAAAAATCCATCATTTCAAGATTGTGGGTATAATGAACGGCATGCTCAACACAGACGAGGTCGTGGGGAGTTGATCCATTTAAAAACAACATTTTTTAATAAAATGAAAAGCTAACTTGAATCAAAGAGGCCTTTGGAAGAGGACATTTACACAAAGAGAGTGTTTCATTCAAATGTGACAGCTGAATCACTCCTGAAGTCTGTCTTTGCTCAAACATGTCTCTTCAAAAATGACATTTGAATCTTTTTTAATTGTTTTCCTGTCTACGTGTGCAGACAAATGTAATTTGACGGCCAGGATTGTGTTCACAGGGAACATTTATACCGAGAAGGACTCAGATTTCAGATGTTGGTTAATCACATCGTCATCTGAACTTTATCACCACAGAAGGTCATACATTTTCCTAAATCAAAGCTGGCTTTCTGATGAAGCCAAATAAAGGAATCTACAAAATATAGCTTTATGAAAAAAATGCAACCAGTGGACGACATATCACTCAAGAAGCATCCTAAGAATGATTTCTTTTTTAATAATGACATTTTTCTCAGAGATGATGAATAACGCTTTGTGGCCACACTCAACAACCGTGCGGCCTCCTCTATGGACGACGGACTGAGGATCTGAACGGAGCTGAGCTGAAAAACATAAGGGAGATCTTTTTTTTCTTTTTTTTCTTTTTTTTGTATCCATGCTACTTGATTTATTACGTAACATATTACACGGTTGCTTTCACATTAAAATATTCAAGGCACTAGTGGGAAGGAACTGGATGTACGAGAGCGCACTACTTTGTCATAATCCGGTGAAAAATATATTGGTGGGAGAACCCAGAGGTGTGTATTCGGTGTATAAAAGTTATAAGCCTCATTTATTGTGTCATTTGCATTAAATATGCAAGTACTTACACACAAAAAAAAAAAATCCTGAGCTGAAAGGTAAGCAGCCGCTGCAGAGCTGCGGCCTGATGGGTAATTTCTGCTGTAACCTTTACAGGATTACAGCACACACAGCCCATTAGGGAATGTTAAAGCTTATAAGACACATTTCCAAAAAAAAAAAAAATCCATTTTTACAAATGCCACTTGGCGATGGGGGGTGCGAAATGAGGGATATAAATGGAAAAGCTGAAAATTATTTGGTGAAGGTTTGAGCTAAAAAAGAAATTAAAAATGACCTTCTGGCCGCAGACTTTTAAAATCTGGCCGCGTCCGGCCTCGCCACTCTCCCGATCGTGTCTTCACAATGACATTGTCGTGCGTCTCCGCGTTAATACGTATGGTGTGGCTGATTCATTCCATTATTTGGACTTTGTATTGAGCGGCTGATATTTAAAGCCGCGTGAGAGGCTCTGCCATCAGAGAACGCCAAGACGGGACTCCATCAACGGATTTCAGGGGTCAGATATCGGGTTCGTCTTCAATCCCTTTCCCAGTCTCAGTTCACCAATAATGTCGTCAATCTGCGTCTGCTACTACTTCATCCACATCTCACAAAAAGACTGAGATGCATTTGCATTTTGCACGGATGAACCTCTTGAATATATTAGAAAACACGCTTTGAACCCTACCAGAGTTCATTTACATCTAGTTTTGGTAAAACTCAAAGCAAGATTAAATATTAATGCTGTAATATGAAGCCAGACACACTGCACACTGCACATGTACACACACGCACACACACACGCACACATGTGGGAAGATGCTGCTCGTTTCGCATCACATTCAATCCGGATTTGGAAGTCTTTTTTTTTTAACCAGGGGAGCTCCAAAAAAAAAAATCTAATGTGTTGGCCAGCAACTATTGCCTCTGCTCTCTCTCAGGGGTTCCACATGTGAACTTCCTCTCTTCCGGAGCACCGGCCCCCCTGCGTGTACGTGCGCGCGCACGCCTGTGTGTGTTTCTCTCTTTGAAAGACAAGTGAGCAGAAAAGCTGAACGTCAGTTTAATTGGTGCGTTTTCCGCTGCACGCTCCTCATGCGGCTGCAAATTAGTTCCAGGGTGCAACTCAAGGACGAAAACGGGCCTCGACATTTTGAGATGTGCGCGTATCGGTTGGCGTGCGCGCTAACATCCGAGTCGCGTCTGTTTTAGCCACTCGTTTAGTAATAATAGATAGTAATAGTGCTAATAACACTGTTTGCATCAACTGTAAATCAGGAGACACAGGCCGAGGGATGTAAAAAGGAGATTTTTTTTTTGGCGCCAGAGGAATAATGCTGCCTGGGCCCAGCATGCACCTCATCTCCTCATCCCTCAGTCTCTTTGTTCACCGTGGTCGCACTCCGGGGCTTTTTTTTTCCGCCTTTGACAGCCGTGGCTGCAGGAAAACCTGGTTCAAACATGGAGGTGGAGCCTGGAGTCTCCTGGAGCCCCCCCCCCCCGCCACCACCTCATCCTTTTCTATTCTCTTTGTGTTTCTTGGACCTGAGAAACGCAGCCAAGGTGGAGGAGGTGGAGAGAGAGGAGAGAGAGAGAGAGAGGGGGGGGGAGGCGATCAAACTCTGGAAATAAAAGAAAAAAAATCCTGTCCAACTGTGTTGACCTTCATCTGATAACATCCCTGACTCGTTTCACCAAAGACACACACACACACACTAACGGGCGAGGAGGACGCTTTTCTTTTTTCTTCTTCTTTGTTGGTTTCAAACACTATCAACAGCGGCTACATAACATGTCCCATGAAACTCGGTGGGAGTGTTGATTACTGGCAGGGAAATGTGAGAAGACGGCAAGGGGGATGTGACTAATGCACTGCGGGTGCAACACAATCCAACAAGGAGTCCATTCCACTAATACACTGCACTAATATTGCTTATTTATTCCTGAAACTTTACCTCTGTGTAATGGAGGCGGCCCACTCATCACACTGTGAAGAGAAATTTGATATTTATTTTTTATTAATTTTTTTAATTTTTTTTGCAGTCTTTTCTTTAAATAGATTGTTATTAATAGTATCAGGAATTCATTATTTAAAGGAATGAGGTATGCATGAGGAGCGCGTCGGGTCCCTGCTCCAGATGGAAATTAAGTTCATGTTTTGTGTGTGTGTGTGTGTTTTAAGCTCAACACACTTTGCTAAACTCTCAGCGGTTCGTTTCCCGTCCTCGTTTCATCTATTGTTAATTCACCGAAAATGTCTAATAAAGTTTTCATGATATTTAGACGCAAAGTCAGATGCGTGAGGCATTTTACCTCACAAATGCCTCATATTTGGATCTGCATGTAAGGACGTTTTGATTTATGTGAAATATTTCCTCCTAAAGCTATGTTCTATTTTTTTCTTACACTTTTAACATCCTCTAGAGTTTTATTAGTCATGTAAACCATAAATGAAGCAATAAAGTATTGATTGTATCCAAATTGTCTATATCAGGGGTCTTCAACGTTTTTCAGGCCAAGGACCCCCAAACTGATGACGAGCTGAAGCAGGGACCCCCTACCATATATATTACAGCATAGTTGTGTTGGATATTAAACTGGGCCCAGTGCCATGTATATATTTAGCAACAACATGATGTAGGATTTGCGTTATTGTGTAATTAAAGAAATGTAAATTTGTGGAAACAAAATTGGTTAGAAAAACAAATGAAAAGTTGTTTTTTTTCAAGAATTTTGCCACCCCCCTGTCGTACCTCCTGGGGGTCACCGACCCCTTGTTGAAGAACTCCATTAACTGCATTAACGGTTAAAACGAATTGTCATTACACCCCTTGGAGGATGTTGTGCTTGCACACCTCTGCTTCACTGATAGGGTGTGAAGTGTGTGTTTTGTGTTTGTTTTTTTTGAGGTGGTTGTGCATCGTCCTGCTCTGATAATGGCGCCTCGCATGCCGCGCGGTGCGACGTGGGTTGTTTCTCAGCGCCGGGACCGAGCGGGGCTGTAAATCGTGTAATGTTTCTCTCTCTGGGGGAGCGCTGACGCATTGTTGTATTCACCGCTGCAATCTGGGAGCATCGCAGCGCAATTTTTCACTTTCTTCCCTTTCCACCTTTTAACAGAAGGAAGAAGAAGAAGAAGAACGCCCGGCTCTCGACGCTTTACAGTGCTTTTATCCGACAACAGGTTATTCACTGGTGCGTGTGTGTGTGCTCCTCCCAGGTAAAGCTGCATTCATTTGTTTTGCTGCCGTTAAACTCGGGATATGAAGACGGCATGGCTGAATCCAACTCATTTTATTGAAGTCTGCCATAAATAAATACCCGAGTGCCGCCCTTCCGCGCTCCTCCGGATGCACCTGGCTCCCACCGCTGCCGTTTAGGGAGCGTGGAAATGTTATTGCTCTGTGGGTGTTTTTTTTTTTTTTCCTCATATTACTCCAGCTGCAGGATGTCACCGACGCTGCAGAGTCTCAGAAGCCAGTTTTGGGGAAAAGCGCAGCCGGGGGTTTCATGGTGGAACACGCAGAGCGCAGTGCAGAGGCTAATGGCTCCCTCTTCTTAAAGGTCGTTCTCATCAGACGACCCCCGCACATTTTAAATGAATTTTCTGCTGGTTGAAATCTGGGGGATTTCCCGCTCTGGGTAAAAAAATAAAAAAAAAAACGACGGCACCGCCGCCGCCGTACGGAGCATTTTGGATCTGACATGGGGAAATGAAAGGCACCAGTAGCAGGAGTGGAGCGAGCTCAGTGCGAGGCCGCGGCCCTTCAGGCTGCGGGGAGGATCATTAATGTCAAAACAGTGCATCGCTACAAACGGAGTGTGCGCTCCGCTCACGGCCTCTGACACCAGCTCCCAACGCACCAGCAGCCCCTCAGAGAACCTCCCAGTGATTCAGCGGAGACACATTCCGGCACCGTGCACTGCTGCAAAACAGCCAACCCCGCGCCGGCCCCCTCTAATGAGGTTGGGGACTGTCAACAGCCCGTCCTCTGCTGCGCTTCTCCAGCCGGCCCCCGTGGGCCTGCCACACACTTTACACTAGCTGCACCGATTCATCAAACAAGGCCTTCTGCTGCCCACTCCCGCATTTATTATTTATTATTTTTTTATTTTTTTTATAAGGATTGCAGCCCTTGAGAAGTGGTCTTGACAGAGGTAATAATTAGGAACTCTGCTAGGGCTTGTTAGCCGGGCTAAAATAGGGCGGCCAATGTGCTTCCATGCTGTTATTAAATATTTGCAGAGGCAGCAGTGTTTGCCCCGCGTGCAGATTGTTGGACACATGCTGTTTTTCTATCTATTTTTTGTTTTTTTTTCACAGACAGACTGAACCATCTTTCTTGACAGACCCCCATCCTGCAGCTTTCGTATGCTCTGTGTGCTCAGCACTCAGGGACGAGATGCTGCATTTTTTTTTTTATCCCAGTATGTTCTTTTGAGATGGAAATGGAAGAAATCATTTGTATTTGTCTGTTCAAGGAATTGGATTTAAAACCTCTCTCTAAAAATGTATATATATTATTATTTGTCCATTATGACTGTAGTGAAAAGCTTTCATGTGACTCATATTTGTAAAAGCACAAATTACTGTTCATCAACCCATTCAGTCTTCAGATAATATCAGATCAGAGGTTATTTTAACCGGCTGTCACTATGAAAAAAACATCCAACCAAGACAAGCAGTTTTCATTTCAAAGGGACAAGCTGCCCTCACCCTCATGTTGCCCGGGCTCACAACAACTTAAAATTCAACATTATCAAGCTGGAATATTCTTCACATCTTCTTCGTTGACTCAGCACGGTTCATGGAAAGTATCATATCTGACACCTTGGGTTTTTTAAAGAAAGATTCCATCAAGACCATCAAATAATATATTTTTATATATATATATATATATATATATGTATATATCCCGCAGTAGAAGAGGATCTCAACAGAAAAAAATCACTGCGTTTCACAAGTTGATCCCAGAGTGCAATGTTAAACAGCAGCTCACTAAACATGACACACATGACAATAATTCAGAGAGTCACATCATAAGTGGAGTGCTCATTTAAGTATAATATGAAAAGCGCAGGGGGTTCACCTATTCTCTTCTGGATGTAGCCAAAAAAAGACATGTTAAAAAAATGATCATATCTTTTAGCGTTTAATGACTGAATCAACGGTGTTATGCTAATTTCTTTCAATTAGCTTGAATTAACACAACTCAAGTCAAGATTTTAAGTACAGTGTATTATTTGAGTCACATTCCACCACTTACCCATATTTCCATTATTTACTCTAATTTGTAATGTGAAAATAAGAAGAATATGCAACAAAATACACATACACAAATATATGTATATATGTACTTGTGATCTATCCTACCACTGCCACTGCTGTAGGTTTGAGTGGATATTTATACACTCCCGGCAGAAGAGTAGGTCTGAGCACCAACACAAAGAGAGAGAGAGAGAGAGTGGAGCATCAATAGCTCCTGCAGCGAGTGCTGGATTGTTCACACAACACAACACAAAGTGAGAGCGAGGACACAGTGTCTGCTGCTCTGTTCAAACCTCCGTGGCATCGCGGGGTGTGAAAGAGCAGCTGGCTCTCTGGAGTTCGAAGCTGGAGTTGGCGTTGTTTCTTCATTTTTTAAGAGGCCCGACTACAAATGGAGAAAAAAAAAAAGAGCCAAGGACGTGGGAAACCGAACAAACAGTGAAGTTTTTCTTTTTATATGAAGCACACAATGGGTTACACAGGCCTGACCAGAATAACAGGCATTTGATTTTAGATTTTTTTTAATACAATTCACCATGGATGGAAGAAAAAAGGAGCTTTATATGTTATAGTTTTTGGTCGGCTTCCTGTGTGCTGGCAGATAACCTGCATCGCTCAAGAGTGTGGCCACCGTGTTGAGATGGATGCCAAAATGCAGTGGGTCTGGGGTTGTGAGATTAGACTGGCACTGACACATGGCAGGAGGCGGCGCTGGTGTGAAGTTGCTGTGGGTGAGTGTGGAGTTCAGAGATCTCCTCCATGGGAATTAGCTCTCGCACTGCGGAGGAGTGGATTTACATTTGTGTCTGCTTCTCCACACCAGCACCTCCAGGGAAGGAATGTTAAGAACAACATTTTCATTTTTTATTTTTTTTTAATATATGTACATATATATATATTTTTTGGTTTGTTTCTCTTAAAAGAATCCAAACAGTCGGCACATAGTGCTGCATGTTCTTTTTGTATGCTCCATTTATCCCTCTGGACTGAACTGTGTGCCAGAAGTTTATATAGAACAGGATGAATTACTAAGTAATCACTGACCAGCCCTAGTTTGCATATGGCTGTGCTGAGGAAAAAAAAATGTACTTCTTTATGTTATTGCTGCCATAAAGTAGGATAATACTGCTGCTGGAGTTCTTTAATAACGACTCAGGCGCATAATTCTTGAAGAAATATGATGTGTTTTATATATATACAGGCGCACACTGGAACAAGTGTATTTTTTACTGGGGCAATTAAGGACGAGCTCCTCGCTCAAGGGCGTGAATGCGAGTGGCTCTTTGGAGTCATCTCTCCCCGGTGTTAAATCACTGGGCTATTGACCCCTGTGTAATGCCTCCTGCTGACACAGTGGGAATAAAATAAAAGGGACTTTAATTATATATTCAAGTGGAAATGGTGCAGGGAATAATGGGATACCCCTGTGGCAAGGGGAGCTCAAAGTCAAGACAGGCTTGAAAAGGATGTGGAATAAAAAAAAACATAAATTTTTTATTTTTTTATTGTGGTGAGACTTCCCTCCTCCACCTGTCTGTTGACAGGTGTTAATAAATAATTATAGATGTGATGATTTTAAGGCATTTGCCTGGACAGACACACAATTATCTAGTTTTACAGATATTCCAAACATTTAAAAAATAGTAATAATCACGTCAATTTCAACGTTGTGAGTCCATATGATGTTAAATCTGGAGATCTGATGGTGAATGGAGTTGTCTGGTTTGACGTAATACCACAAACAGCCACGCGGGGGCGACTGGGTCAAATGAAATGAGAACACTGTGTTGAGTTTTGAAAAACTGCGAGTCCTAATGTTGGCCAGCAGAGGGCAGCAGATGACAACCTTTTACCACCAGAAAGGTGAAATTCGAAATCTGTGATGGTTTGAACGGATAAATCCATGAATCATCACTGTCCATGGATGAGACATCGAAGATTATCACCGTCCCCGTTCGCATGCACTCTGTTTTTTTTTTGTTTTTTTTTTTTTATTTCTAAGGATTTAAAGATTACGTTTGACAAAGTAGCCTGTGGAACATTAATCCCTTCGCACCTCACTGATCCCGAGCAGAGATGCAAGGTCACACTCTGACACAGATTATAAGCACAGGGCCAAAGTACATCTACTTATCAAAGCCTGAAGCTTGTTAGGGCAGAGTGTGATGGTTTGAACGGATCAGTCCATGAATCATCACTGTCCATGGATGAGACATCGAAGATTATCACCGTCCCCGTTCGCATGCACTCTGTTTATTTTTTTGTTTTTATTTTTTTATTTCTAAGGATTTAAAGATTACGTTTGACAAAGTAGCCTGTGGAACATTAATCCCTTCGCACCTCACTGATCCCGAGCAGAGATGCAAGGTCACACTCTGACACAGATTATAAGCACAGGGCCAAAGTACATCTACTTATCAAAGCCTGAAGCTTGTTAGGGCAGAGTGCAGGTCTGAGTAGGAAGATTCAAAAAGAGACAAGCAATAAAAAAAAAAAATAAAATAAAAATCTGTTTAGTAAATAGGCCAAAAAAAATGTAATTCTTTAAAATGAATCATTTGTCCCATAATTAAATATATTATTTAAAAGAATATTGTAAAATTATTTTTCATTGTAACATCCAGGTGAATTAGATTTTATTTCTATTTAATTGCTGACGTTTTTATGGCAATATTTTTTTTGCATCACAATATTCAGTGACACTTATTTTTCCCTGTTCATGTCCGTGTTTATTTCATTTAAACAGTTGCTTAAAACATTTAAAAAACATCCTTATCTAAGTCCGTACACAGCAAAAAAACATAAGAAACGCAAAAGCTAACAACCCTTTGTACATGAAGAAGACTAATCATCTTCTGTGTGCAGATCTTTGTCAACCAGCCATCCACCTGCAAAGCTTTACCTGTGATAACCTTTAAAGCCTCTCTGGCCTCCTGACCTTTGACCTGCTGCACACAGACAGAAAGCAGTGCTCTGTTTCAGAACAATTTACTTTTGCTCAGACACACATTTATTTTTCCCCCCAATGAACCACTTGAGCTGCAGGAAAACCGTAAACATCATTTGCCTTCATAACCAGTCCCTTCCTGTTTTAATTTGTACTTACCTCTTGTCCTCATTTCAGTTCCTATTACTTCCTGCCTCTTTGTGTTTCTCTGCCGTCATCAGCTTTGGCTCCGCCCCTAATTGTCTCCACCTGTTCCCACTCACCTCAGGTATGAGTTGTCCCGGCTCTCCTGGTCTTGTCCTCTGTGTGAGACGGATAGCTTTTTTTTCTAATTGTGTGTCCTCAAGTGTCTGTAGTTTATTTTGCTTCAGTAAAGACGTGTCAAATTCGTCGTAATTCAAATTCACTTCTGGCAAAGCTGCGTTCAAAAAGAATTATTTGTGATTGAGTTATTTATAACATTTTTACGAAAGTGCTGATTTTCTTTTTTTCAATTTTTTTTATTTCATTGTAATTATCTTCAACACCAAACTCTCAAATGTGTCCTTTTTGACTGTAACATGTAGGTTAGATACACACCCTCTCCATGAATTATTTAAAATGTACACGGTCACATTGAAAAACTACACATATTCATAACAGCTAATTTTTTTATTAATTTTTTTGCTATAAATATTCATTGTGTGTACTGAAGTGGGAAATAAGACGACGCAGTAACAGTGAGGGGGCTGGTGTTCGCTGTTAGAGGATGGAGGTTAGAGTTTTTTTTTGTTTTTTTCGTCGGCGCGGGGAGACTTCATCAGAGCTTCAACGCGAAACACAAAGAGACGAGACAGAAACTCGATTACTGGGGGAGATGGAAGCCTCCTGTCGCGTGACAGTCTCAGAGCGCAGCGCGGGGAGGGGGGTTGGGGGGTTGGGGGGCACTTGTGACTCCGAGATGACACCATCAAAGTCCTCCTTTATTTGGCTTGATGAGGAAAAAAAAAAAAAAAAAGACGCCGCCGCCCCCCGAGGGCACGCTGATGTCATCGGGCCTGTCAGACGCCATGACAGGAAGCCTGGCTGCGTGGGTAAATGAATGGCTGAATGAGTGAGAGAATGAATGGAATCATCACGTCCTACAATGAACCCGCTCCAGTGGCCGATAATGGAAAAGAGAATGCATTATTTCCCAGATGCTGGCCATCTGATACGCGCTAGGATATATATCTCGTGGCCAAGATAAGCGCCTCCGCGCCGCCTTGGTTGGCGAATCAATTTCCCGCGTTTCATTAGTGTGACGCTGTGTGCAATCCACACCGTAATATCAGGATCTGCTCTGCGGAGCGCCCTGGGGGACCCCGGATCTCCATCCTCCATCCTCGGGGACAGAAAAGCAAGCAACGTCTTCACAGACTTAATCGGAGGCTCGTGCAAATGGAAGCAGGCTACTTGTGTGTGTTTGTTTTTTTGTGTGGGTGTTTGGAGCAGAGATAGATTTATCAGCAGAGCCTTTTGTGATCCTACCCCCCCCACCAACCTCTGGCTCCAGCACATGTGGTCCATCCAGATTAGATCTCACTGGAGAGCCAAAATGGCCGAATGAGAGACTTTTTTGGACAGGTCACAGATGTGCCGATTGTTCAAACCACAGAAGAAGAAGATGTCCTGGTAAGAGTCATTCCCAGCCTGATGGAGAAAATAAATTCCAACCTCAACCACTCACCGCTGCCAGACACCGTTTTAATGAGATGCGGCCAGATTGCTAATTGACTTCCTGAATTCCACGTAGCCCTGGTATCTCCATGGCAACTAAACCCGCCAATGTCTTTCCATACACGCAAGGAAAAAAGAAGAAAAGTTTTTTTTTTTTTTCTTTAAGCCTCCATTCACTCTGCTCTCTTTTCTTCTCTGAATAATACATTGATGGTTCCATTTCGGCTCTGCGCTCTTTCCAAACTGTTAAGCGCTGATGTTATTAGTGGAGGATAATGAGATTTAATCAATGCAACACACAATTACGCAGATTATATCTGTTGAGAGTATTAATGGCTGAGATGTACAGGGATAGAGAGAGTGGGAGGTGTAAAGCCGAGAAAGGAGAGATTTGAGTGGAAGGAGGAGGGGGAGGAGGGGGGGGGGGAGGAGGGGGGGCGGGTCATCTGGGTGTCTGGCTCCCCGCTGACACCAACACGGCCTCCGCTCTGTTCTCTCTCAAAATGACAGGACCCGTACCGGCCTCTGTAGATCCCCCCCCCCCCCCCACCCCAACACGTCAGATCATGTGTCCACACGAGACGAGTAACAAGATCCAGGAGAATGAACATGATGTTCGGAGAACGAGCGGCAGACACCGGCTCCTCCAAACAAACGTGATTTCTTGTCTCTGCAGCCCGACACCTATTTCCTGTTTACATGAGATTTAATTTTAAAAAATGCATTTAGTTTTTAAACACATATATACATATATATATATATATATATGTATATCAGTGGGGGGGCTCAGATAGTTTTTCCATTTACCGTCAGAAGATAAGCAGCCAGGTGTTCGGGGAGATTTTTATGGTTATTATATTAAAGCTGGCTCTTGAGCAGTTTAGCGTTGCCCTCGCATGTACAGTAGTTGTGAACTTACAAGAGAGACAGAAAAAAAAAAGAGAAGGCAAAGGAGAATTGCAGAGGTCATGATATCCTGGGATTTTGCCCTGATATGAATCAAACTCCAAACACACTGGGTCCGACATCTCCCATAATGGAATGAAAAGCTTCATTTAACATTTAGTTAAACACACATATTATAAATGATGTCAACTTTGAACTAATTCAGAAAGAAACAATTACAATAAATCAGAATCCATTCTTATTGTTTTCACCGATTGAGTCAATAAGCAATTATGTGACCACTGGATGTATTCAGTCCATATGATCCACGTAGAACTCCATCCATTTGCATTATGTTCAAATATGCTCATAATATATACAAAATAAAAATATTCACATGTCACAGGTCACGGCGCAGCAAAGGCTGAGGAACTGATGTCATTTTGACTAATTGCTAAAATAATTTTGCCACTGGCAGGAAAATGTCAGCGTCTGAAATGTCACGCCAGCACGGGGATGATTATATGCAATATCTGATGCATGTATGAGTCGCACAAAGAGGATATAAGAAAATAAAGAGAGATTTATTTATTTTTTATTCATGCCCACCATTTTTTATTCTCTGAGCAGATAATTAGAAATTGTACAAACATATTTTCATTTGTTTATACGAAGTGGAAATTGGAAAAAAAACAACAACACAGGAGCAAATGTGAGAGGATTATTTCCATCGATTTCCATTGTTTCTTTTTAAATTAGCCCCGGGCCTCAGAGCTTGATTAGATGGGGGGCGCTGGATCTAAACGTATTGATCAGTGTGGTAGTAGACTCCTGTAAGGCCACTCTGCTCTACTCCCAGCCAATCCCCTGCTGCTCCCCAGTGGCCAGCGTTTGCCCCCCCCCCCCACCAGCTTCCACGCAGCCGCAGACATTTAATTGAAACAGACTAAAAATAAAACCCCCTTGTTGTCGTCACCCCCCCCCCGCGGGCTCCATTCCATTACCTGCTTGCCTTCCCTCCCCTGAGAGTGGCATGCAGCCGCAGAACAAGTGGAACACCGGGTGCATGGTCCCCACCTTCACCTCCAGATCTCAGGCCCGGGCCTGATCACACAACCTCGCGGGCAGACATTATTTCTGCTGCTCATGAACCCGCCATGCACACGCATCTTCCATATCCATGATGTTCTTTCTCCACTCGCGCGGTCGCAAATTGGCACCCCAGCACAAGACCGGTGTAAATCTGAGGCTTTCGCCGAGATTTTCTCCTGCCATGGCCGTGGTGTGCCTGTCGACCCATTCTGAGAGCGGAGAAGGCAATTATTTGCATGATCACACACTCATTGTGTTGCATCCAACCACTGACAAATGCAATTATCTCAATGGTAAATTCCTTAACAGGAGCGGAGTAATGACTCTGGCCTATTTTTCTCCTCCAACTGTGGCGTGGTTTGTGTCTTTCACTGCAGAGCAAGGACAGGTGGATTTTTTTTCTTGACTTGAGCATGAGGAGGATTCTCTTCCACCTGACAAATGAGGGCTGTGGTGGCTGCTGGGTGATTCATTGATGCTGTTGTTGCGTGCACGGCTTCCTCTGTTTGATTTCCAAAGGCAAATTGATGCAAAAAAAAAAAGCAGGTTAGGAGTAGGGATCGGATCCCCGTGGACCGAGAAGGCTGTAAATAACCACGCGTGCATATTTGTTCAAAAAAAACACACGCTTTGGTGGAAAGATGCCCCTCCATCTTCATCAAGTGTAGAGTGAAGATTCCCTCCATTTCCCTTTTTTTTTTTTTTTTTTTTGTGAAATGACTGACGGCCATTTGGCACTCGTCTCCCACCTGGGCTAAAATTTCCAGGCTGCAACATTTGGATTGCTATGGCAACAGCGTTCATAACGTGAGCTCCACCAACCCCACCTCAGACTCCACGGTATCTCTTATTGGGTGAGAAGACGCTCCTCGTCGGCGTCCTCATAAAGAGTCAACGATTCCACCAAGGCACACCAGCGCTATCTCAGGGGAGAGCGCGCCCACGCACGCAGCAATCTGCCACGGGAAAGCGACCCCCCCCCCCCCCGGGGAAACCGCCCCCCCCCCCCCCCCCCCCCCCCCTCCCAAACCCTGCTGCTGATATTAATTACCAATCCAAAGCTACGGCTGAGCCCGGGGCACTTCCTGTTCCACGCTGGGGGAGGAGCCACGAGGAAGCCACAGATGTTGCCCACACATTCTTAGAGTGTTTCTTTTGAAGCGCTTTCTTCTGATTTGTCTGCAGGTTTTTGCCTATTAAAGCCAAACCGCTGGAAGCGAAGTGAGCCTGCCAGCAATAAATCACAGCTGCCCTCCGAGAGCGCGCGGGCACGTGTTGGGCTTCTTCCGTGTCTACGTCCGTGATGTATCTCCTCAATATGACCCACAGCTCACTGGAGATAAAACACATTTCGTAAAACTTCATCGGCGGTAGGATTGGTTCCTCGGGAAAGGATACCGTATGTGTGTGCGTGTGAAATTCTAGGGCTATTATCGGTCATCAGCCTTCAGAGTAAAAAATGACGTATCGATTTAAAGAAATCTATATTTATAAGAGCATATAGATCAAAAGTAAGCTGTCGGCGTGCAGAAACATCTGCCACGCAGAGACTCAGCAGTATTACTGGATGATTGGATCCAGGATCGCCCCCCCCGCCCCCCCCCGTCACCACAGCAATGCTTTGAACAGTAATGTAAAGAGCCACGTCGTTTAGAGAAAGAATCTGACACTTTAGGAAATCGGCTTATGGAGCTTCCTTTTTTATTTCAGGATTGATCCAAGGCAGGATCCAGGCTTTATCCAGCAGAGCTCAGCATAATGAAGCAGATTAAACCGAAGCTTTGACATAAACTCATTCTCTCGGTGGACGTTGGAGTCCCGTGCTTCATGTATGTCAGGATTTAATAAAAAAAAATAAAAAAAATCAAGTTTCTTACATTCCATTTTTAGTGACGCTACATCTAGTGAATACACGTTTGGAGTTTATTTTATTTTTATTCCTCCATTCTGTTTTGGAAAAATATTGTTTTGGAAAAATACATGTAAATCTGTGCCTCCAGTCAGGTTTATGTTTATCCTGGAGATCAATTTGAGAAGCTGCTCAAAGTCAATCCTGAAGAAATGCTCCCAGCAAGTCATTTACCTAAACTACACGTTTTACTTTTTATCCACTTTTTAACCCTGCTATCACATCTATATACACATTTACACATAAACAATTGAATATGTTGTGATTAATGTCGATACTGTGGAAGTGGCCATAAGAAAAACATGAATGTTTATGTCACAACTCTTCCGCTTATTGATATTTATGAATATTTCAGATGTGCCGACTTGCACAACACCTATTGTGCGTTTTTTTTTTGTCCTCTTTGCGTGGAGAAAGTGATTACATCCAAAGGGCCTGTGTGGCCTGCGTCACGTCTAATGAAGCCACCAACGGAGCTCCAGGAGGCCACGGCAGGAGGTGCAGCTCCAGGAGATCCGTGGACCCCCGCCGACGCGAAACACATGCTAGCTGTTTGTTTGTGCAAGCGCACGATGACTCTTCAAAGGCACTTGAAGCTATTGGACCATCACCATCATAAACCCTTCCAATAAATATCAGCCACCGGGATGAAATCATAGAAACAAATAATGGCATGGACGTGCGTGTTAAATCCTTTGAAATGGCCTTTGAATTCCACTCTAGATCAACAAAGCACAGTGGCAGCGTTGTTGTGCGCTTTTGGCAACACAATCCATCTTCATTTTTGATGAAAGCCGTCGGGCCCCGACGCGGTGTAGAGCGGCGAAACAGCACACGGTCTGCATATTTGCTTCCAGCTCATTTATTCTCATTATGCAGCCCTGCAGACGTCAATGAGGGGATTTCTGCCCCACAGTGATATTCCATAATACAGAAGAAGAGAGAGAGAGAGAGGGATGGGGGAGCGCATCAGGAAAAAACAAGACGGAAGAGAAGCAATGGGGGGCGGGGGGTAGGTTCATTCAGGCTCTGCCCGTGAACTTTGACACCTCCGACAGAGGTACCCTCTGTTTCCAGACCCCGGCACCGTCTCATTCTTCTCCCCCTCGCTCAGTCTCCGTTGGAAATCCAGCGTGTGAGCTGTCACGTAATGAGGCCCGGGGCGCTGTCTTGTCTGTGTGGCGCTCCCGTTCCGTATGTCGGTGGCTCACTTCCTGCGAGGTCATTTGCGGTTTGTATGGCAACATGTCACCTGAGATAAAAAAAATGATGCAGCCAGAACATGTTTTATTTCTCAAGGCAAGGAAAATATTTGTGCGCGCCAAAGCCAGAATGAGTGACGAACCGCACACAATTATTTTCTGTGGATTGATTAAATTATTTTCCATACAAATTCCACAAATTCCACAAATTCCACAAATTCCACAAATTCCACAAATTCCACAGATTCAAATATTCATTTCTCATTTGCATTATAACCCCTGAAGGCTTAAAGGTGTCATCTAATATTTTTTACATTGGGTTGATTTCCATCAATCAAAGCTTCCCCCTCTGTTTTGCCGCCAGTGGTGCCAGTCGTTATGTATGATGTCATTGTAAATTGTTTCACCCTCACTCACTGATCAATGGTAAATGTGAAATGACATTATACAACTGTCTAGGTTAGAACAAATATTGAGTCACCAATCAGTGACAAATCATGAAAAGTCCAGTAGCTTTTTCAGAGCTTCAGACACCACACACACACACACCCCCATGCGAAATATGGTTTCCCTGCAGCAATGGAAGTTAATGTTAATGTAAAGTTAATGCAAATGAGTCCCAGAGGTGTCACCGTTTTTAAATAATCAATGACAAACCTTCTGTACAGAGACAATGCTGTGTTTCTATACAATGTAACATTTTCATTGCAGCAAAAACAGCTGCTTGACAAGAGTGTCAAAGAGGTGCATTCCATTTTAATTCAAGAGCTTCCACGATTTACCAGTCTTTAAAATTCCCAGCTATATTAACGAGACACTGAATTATATATTGCTGTAATCTACAGCTGGATCAAGAAATGGAGATGTTGATGATGATGTAAAATGTGCCCGTGGTTTAGTTGATAAATTCACCCACACGATTCCGGATTCCACCCTCAGCCTCTTCATCACATTTACCACACAGGGATGAGACGGATCCTGCGGAGAGGAGGAAGCAGATGTCCCACCCAATCTAATTGGATTTCATATGAGCACTCACTGTAGCACGCTGCAACCTCGCTCAGGTATCGCCTTACATTCATTGCTCAGTCAAGCCATGGTGTAATCCATTCAGCGTGATGATGATAGCCCCAAATCTGGTTATTTGGATCTGTTCATTTCCCTTCATTGTGTAACAGAGAGGACTCCCGACTTCCTGTGAGTTGCCAACTGGCCCCAGCACCAACGCACCGCGTGGAGAGTCTGCCTCGGAAGGCTGTGGGGTGTCACGCCCGTGAGCTGGCGGCCTTCCGTGACCTCTACCTGTTCAGGTGACCTCTGCGTGTGGGAGAGTACTTTACATTTGCCACGAAAAATCCCTTTGTCCATGTTTAAATGGTGAGCAGAGGTAAAAGGTTTGGGCAGACGTTGTGAATAAATACAAGATCCAGTTTTTCAATATAAAACAGTATTTTTGGGACGTGTGGAGAGGTATTTGAATCAGCAATTATCATCTTATTCATCCTGGATAATAAGAGAAACATAAAGCTAAAAAAAAAAGATACAGAGAACATTGACAGTGAATCCTCTTGTGATCTGAAAAAATATATATATATTGAAAGAACAGCACAAAAAACGGTGTGCTGTAATGTGAACAATAGCTCCGGGAAGGGGGGGTGGGAGGGGGGGGGGGGGGGCCAGGACAGGGGGGGGGGGGGGGGGGGGGGGCTAGGACATGGCTGGACAGGTTTCAGCTCCATATTGGAACTCATCACAGACGACGGTGACAGGTGTCACCAGGCAGAGACCTGAGGGGAGGAGAGGGAAGTCAGTTGGACAATATAGCTCCAGGTCATGTCTCCTATACAACGTAAAGGAAAAAAAATAAAAAGAATCTATACGTTTTATTTTTCTTCTCATTTCTGAATCCTGACACCGGCCTGCTGACATTCAACACACTTTTTTTTGTATTTAAAAAACAAAGAAGACGTATGGAGGCTAACAGTGTGTGTGTGTGTGTGTGCGCGCAATGCAATTTAAAAAAACAGGCCCAGCGATGACAGTGGGTCAGCGTTTATGAATTTACTGGCAGTGGTGAGAAGGCCCGTCCCACCTCGTCACTTCCAGCCTGGAAACTCGCAACTCCCCCCCCCCCCCCCCCCCCCCCCCCCTCCCCCTCCCCCGCCGTAAGGTCCGGGGTTATTGGATAAATTGATTTCTGGTCGACCTTTGCCGACCACTCCTCTGATGCAAAGAGTTCCTAATGATCCTTGTGCTGTCAAAAGAAGTGAAATCACAGATCCCTGCAGAGACTATTAGTCTGCAGCTGGCATTATGATGAAAGGGGGGTGAGGGGGGGTGGGGGGGGGCACTGTTGATATGCAGCGGGTTGACACAACAATATGAACACCTGTTAATGTAATGCAATCCAATACAGCAGCCACGCGGCGCAGACTGAAGCCCTAATGAAGCTCGGGGAGACGTCCAAAAGGTTGTGGATTCAACCGTGTGCTCGTTTATGAAGCTGAGGTGATGACGAATGTGAACGGCCTCAAAATCGACAGCTATTTTCCATCCCTGTGTTTTTGCCATGCTTTTATTTCCCCACCAAAAACGACCAGGATTCCTTGTCAAATGTTGGAGGATCACTGTTGAAACAGCAATGAAATCCCACGGTATGTGCAGCGGTTTCAGGCTTGTCCAAACTGTGTCCTAAAATAAATCCAAAACTCCATATCTGAGGTCAGTTGAATGATATCATGAAAGAAAGATGGTTTTATGGCGCTGTCGGAGGTTTGTAAGCACTTCAGAGGCGAAAATAAAAAAACAGCAGCCCTTCTGCTACTCCTGCATTATTCAGGCTACCACCACAGTAATCGTGAAGGTGTGGAATTTTAAATAAAGACCAATAAATACATGAATGGCCACGTTCTCTCCTAAAAAGACTGCACAGAGACTATATGCTCCTATATACTCTAACACTTTATTCACATTTTTGCCCACGGCAGGACACCTGCACATCACACCAGAGTCATCCACAGAGAACATAACTACACTTGATGGTGTTTCCTCTCATCCATATTATAACAGCAATCTCAGCATTGGACTTTACAGCCCTCACCTCCTCCTCCTCCTCCTCCTCCTGCCGCCTCCTCCTCCCATTCATTGCTGCTCATTCTGGGAATAATGTGGCTGTCACTGTTTGTGAGGGTGAGGGGCGATTTAACCCGGTCACAACGTGGGGAAGTTGCGCACCGTTTTTTTTACGTTGCCATGGATTTTTTTTTTTTTTAAATCCCCATTGACTGTGATAGGGTCCCTTCTTTTCTTTGAGTCTGTCTTTGTGGAGGAGGAGGAGGAGGAGGAGGAGGAGGAAGAAAAAAAAAAAAGCTATTACTTTTTCTGGCAGAGGCGGGGGAGAGGCTGAGGAGAGGAGGTGAGGGGAGGAAGGGAGGAGGTGAGGAGGAGGAGAAGAGGAGAGACGAAGGAGGAGAAGAGGTGGGGAGAAGAGGATCAATTAAGGTGAGGAGGGGAGGAAAGGAAGAGGGGGGGGGGGGTGAGGAGAGGAAGGGAGAGTGAGAAGAGGATGATGAGAAAAAGGAGGTAGGAAGAAGGAGGAAGGGAGGAGAAGAGGAGGAGGCGCTCCGGCTCAGAAGCACGACGCGTTGCACCGCGGACAGCCCTCCCCCTCCCTCTCTCTCCCCCTCGCTCTCTCACTCTCTCTCTCTTCCTCCCTGTCTGACTCTCTCTCTCCCCCTCCCTCCCTCCCTCCCTCACTCTCTTTCTCGTCCTGCAGCCGTGGACAGGATTCGAGGAGGGGAGAAAGGGAAGAGGGGGGGGTGAGGAGAGGAAGGGAGAGTGAGAAGAGGATGATGAGAAAAAGGAGGTAGGAAGAAGGAGGAAGGGAGGAGAGGAGGAGGAGGCGCTCCGGCTCAGAAGCACGACGCGTTGCACCGCGGACAGCCCTCCCCCTCCCTCTCTCTCCCCCTCGCTCTCTCACTCTCTCTCTCTTCCTCCCTGTCTGACTCTCTCTCTCCCCCTCCCTCCCTCCCTCACTCTCTTTCTCGTCCTGCAGCCGTGGACAGGATTCAACTTTGTGGCCAGGCTCCTCGACACGAGTCGCTCGTGAAGGTGAGTGTTTCATTTAACCTCCTTCGCTTCTGAGGCTGCTCTGGGTTTTTCTTTTTTTTTTTTTTACTTATCGCACGTGTTTCTGATTTCAGCAGCTTTAGATTTGAACAGGCACCTGCGCGGACTGCTTCGCTAATTACACTCATAATGATCAAATGAAATACACGGAGGCAGGACTTAGTCACGGCTGGTGCAGGGCACAACATTCACTTGTCCACGAGTGGAATGAGCAAGTGGACTTTCGCATAAAGGAGTGAAGAGCTGAGATTTATTATTCAGGTTGGCGCAATTTTCCACTTCTTTGATTTTTATGCAAAGAAGCTTTGAAGCTGTTTTAATTTAACGAAGCGGTGTGTGGATAAGAGCTGAGGAGTGTGAATGAATTCCGATTCTGAGAGGAAAGTCATTTTCTCCCTTACGCTGATGGGGAATTCACACTCTCATTTAGCCGCACGCAGTGATGATGTGAGCCTGAATCACACCTTGTCATCCAGAGCGCTCCGCAGCATCAGCTCCTCCGTCTCTGTTGCCAATGGATTCCTGCATTTCATTTTTTTTTCGCATATTGTGGGTGGTGGGCAGATGGATAGTAGTAGTGTAAAGAAGGGGGGGAAAAAAGGTGCAGATGTGTGTGTGTGTGTGTTGAAGACCTGCTGCTCAACTGTGGTGGTTTTAATGTAAAAGGGGGCCACATGCATTCTGATTTATTCTGATTTATTCCTGCACTCTGGAAGGAAGTGATAAGTGGTGTCACATGAGTGTGGACAGATCTGTCAACGTCTATGAAATGTTGTGTTTTTTTAGTTTTTTTTTTTTTTTTGAGAAAAAAAAAACACACTTCTGATTTCCTTGTTGAGGCTGAATCTGTTGCACTCATTGTAGGGGAGGGAAACTTCTTTTTCACGGTCAGAGTAACCCCGGGGGGATTAAAGACCCCCCCCCCCCTTTTTTTTTTCTTTTCTTTTTCCACGCTTAATGTAATTGGTCTTTATTACATGCTGTTGCATCTACGTGCATGCACGACTCCAGATTAGAATGAGTGATGAGACTTCAGCCAGTGCGATTAAACTCGCATTACAGTGACGCTTAGATCAGACGATGCGGGTGTTGCCTTCAGGGTCGGTTAATTGTGGGATGGAACAGTTGTTGCATGCATGTTTGATGTGTTTTGTTGCATTTATAGTTCAGCCATATCTCACGTGGTTAACGCCGTGATCCCCTCCGTATGAATATTTACACACTATGCAAATGTATCACCGGCACCAGTGTGGAAGTGTGCTGTAAATTCAAATATTGTTTTTTTTTGTCTTCCCCTCTGTTGTTTGGGGGGCGTCTCATTGCAGATTGATGCCTTTGAGGGGAATCCCAGGAAACAGGAGCAATGTTGCACGGTTTTCACCATAATATGATATTTATATTCTTTCTGATGCTTTCTCTCTCTCTCTCTTTTTATTGTTCTCTGAACAACTCGCCCTATATCGTGTGAAGCACAGTTTGCAGGGGCATATTTTCCAAAAATAAACGCAACGTGGTTCCACTGTAGTGAACCCGCTCCGGCTGGTGTAGTTGTGTTGCAGCTTTTTGATGCCGCCGCCGCTTGATGTGGAACACAAAGACCTTCAGAAGGTCACACTGATTCCATTAGTGCATATAATCATCTCAAGCTGCTCGTCGAGAAGAAGAGCAGATTTATTTACGTTGTTGCCCTGCGCGGTTCTGGCACGCGGCCGCGCGTCCGTAGGCCCAAATGGTGGCAGGTGAGCTGGCTTAAAATGAAATTCCGGGGCCGGCGATGACGAGTCCCTAATGGCCCTCGTCATCGCACGTGGTCCCCCGGCCTCTCTGTATTCAGGGCAGTGGTGCTTTGTGTCCAGAAGTAGGTCGAATGCTTCTCACCAAACAATTTGAGCCAGAGCCAGTAATTGGACAAGCAAAGTGTCGCCCATCTCCCCGGGCCCCGCTCCGTGTCAGCCAGCCCCCCCATCCACCACTTAACATGCAGCTCCAACCTGACGCATTTCATGGACCGTTTTCATCCCCTTTTTTTTTTAAAGTCGTGCAGATTGCAAAAAAAAAAAAAGAAATCCAGAAAACAGAACGTACTTGGTAGCCGCAGAAAAGCCTCCTTTTTGGTTTCGTCAGTCACTCGGACAAAATAACAACCGTCAGCTCCGAGGTGGAGGACCACCACAGCCATTGGCGAACTGTTCCCATTAAACCTCCACCTGCACGTCAATGGGGTGTGTTTTTTTTTCACAGTGTGGTACCTGGCTGCAGCGCTGCGCACAGATTGAAGCTCAGTCAGACAGATAAGTGATAGAAAAAAAAAAAAAACGGCATCTACTGGCTTCATCTTTTTTTCCACAAACGACACAGACAGGAAGTGCACTGAGGGGCGTGGGGCGAGGCAGGCTGTGATTTTTTTGTGATTTTTTGTCTATACCTTTTCAAACAGCTGTGTGTGCTTGTGCTGTATTGTCCTGTGTGTTTGTGTTTGAGTGAAAAGGAAAAAGCCACACATACCGAGAGCCTTTTCTTTACAACCTTTGCTGTGTACACCTGGCCTTTCAGACAGCGGACTGAAAGATGTAGGCAGGGTCTGGGAAAAAAAGAAATATATATATGACTCACACCATGGGGCAGAGAGATGAAAGAAATAATAAATTGCCCTTTTTTATGTCACATATGCACATTTGTTTCCGTAAATTCATGGAGATAATAAATAGCGTATGACGTGGAAAACAAACGAGTTCAAAGTTGCCACGGTAACACAATTTATTATTCATTGAATTCAGAGTCAAAAAGTCCTGATGTCAAAATGCTGCAGTCAGTGCAAGACATTGTTTTATTTCTGACGACACATTTTTTTTGTCACTTTGTTACACAAACGACACACAAAACATCTGGCCGCTGAAGCTCTTCTGTGGCTCTCGTATCTCCAAACCTCCATATCTCACAGAAATGTCCAAATAGAAACTCTACCCGCATTTATGCCATTAAATTGGCTCTCTGGACGCATTTATCAATATTCAGTGTCGCCTGGGTGGCTGGTGGGTGTAACGGAGCGGCTTGCGGCCATCTGTGGACCCGAGTACCTGTCCGTCCACCTTCATCTTCCTCCTCCTCCTTCCATATGCTCACCGTCACTAACCAAAAGCGGCTCTTTCAAAAGGAAACTCATTTAGTCCGGGAGAAAACTCATTGGTATTCCCACCCCCCGACAAATCCGAGCGTGTCACCCTCATCCCCGCTCTGCAGAGCTCAGACCACCCACTCCACCGGCACACCCCCCCCCCCCCCCCCCCCCCCCCTCCTCCTCCAGGATTCACGATGAAGGTATAAACGACCCTAAAAAAGGCTGGATTTAGTACGAGTTATTTCTCAGAAACTCTACAAGCTCTAAATAAGTTACCCCCTGCAGTTTGCAGTGTTTTATTCCACATCTTTGTCTTTATTGTGTGAACCTTGTAATTGAGTGTCCAACACTGTATGTCCTGCAGACAGTTGTGTTAAATGTGCACTCAGCTCTCTCTAGACCTGAATTTTCCATATTTGATTTATGAGATGGTAGGACCCCATGCATTCTGTCCAGGAACATATGGATCGAGAACCACTCTAAAACGTTTCGACCGGCTCTTAGCCGTGCCGCGTGTGCCGCAGATCTCTTATCTCCACATCCGCGGTAATGTCATGTCGGGCTGTAATTCAGTCTGTCGGGTGGAATCTGGAGTATCAGATGGCTCCCGGAGATCAGAGGCAGCCGGAGTGAGCCGCGGCGTCAGACAAAAGCAGCTGGCGCGTAGAAACTTCTCCAGGAACACGCGTGTACACCGCGTGTAGAGCTAAACTGTGATAAAAACAAACAATGCATGGCTACGGTGGCGTTGAGATGTTGGCGTGAGTGAAGGCGTGTCAGAGCCTGGACCTCTAATTGAGCTTCAGCTCAGGCCTCGGCGCTATAAGCAATTACAGCGCCGCGTTCCCCCGAGCTGCAGAGCGCCGTCGTACCTGAGGCCCCGGCGCCGCTTTCCTGTTCCTCACCGCTGACACTTTCTCACCAGCGCGCTCTGGAAAACGTGTTTTGGTCCCATGAAATATTCATGTCCTCGCCTGCTCAGAGGCAATGTGTGTGTGTAGGTGTATATTTGACATATGTTTTTCTTTTTTCCAATACTACCTGTTCAGAGGAGAATTAAAAGGAGGAGGAGCCTGGGTAATGATCGGCCCCCGCCTCCTCCTCCTCGCAAGCTCCGATGGGGTTTGGGAGGAGGAGATAAGAGGCGCTGATGATCAGAATTAAGGTTTATTTTCTCCTTTAAAAGGATCAATGAGTGTCTGCAGCCGCACGGACAATTAATCAGTCAAATTTAACTCTGAAGGACAAAACCTGCAGAGAGGTCAATGCTATCTGGGGTGTTCAGTGATTCTCCTCCCAGCAGGAGTGGGTGAGAGGTCAGAAGCCAACGCGGCGATGCGTTAGAAGGCGCCATGCTGCCTGAGGGAGGAGTTTAGCTGGTTGTTGTCGTTTTTTTTATTAAAAAAAATGTGTCACCCAGTCTTATTTTTTCTATTTTCTGCCAGCGGCGTGCGCGCTATTTTACCGTCTCCCATTATGTCTTGCGTTTACCTGTCATCACTCAGACGCGCTCTTTATTGCGGCCTAGCTCATTTTGCACCCCTCTTCCACTTGTTGTGTTCTCGTCCTTGACCTCCAGGCTCTTTGTGTGTGCATGCGTCTTTTCATGGGATTTTTTATTTCTTTTTTTCATCGTCTGACGGACTCAGCTCAAAGACAAAGTGGCAATCCTCCCATGGCCTCACGATTGTAATTGTTATGTTTAATTAATGAACTCCGATGTCGCTGGCATGAAAACCATAAAGAGCAAAGAGAAGCAATAAGTGGATGTTTTTTTATGAGAGGAAATGCTAATCCCACTGTGCATTGCTGTCAGCCTCAGACTCCTTCCCCAATCCCCTTGTCCTGATTCTTGCATCCCAGCCCGGATTTATTTAACACCACTGTTGAATCACAGGCTACATATCCTCTGAAATTCTTGGATGTTTCTATGAAAAAAATAAGCTCTGGGAAAAGGCCAACGCGGCCATAAGATTCTCCGAGGAACCACAAAACGCAAGTTATTGCCCTAAAGTCACCGGGACTGATTTCCATTTCAATTGCGGGGCTGGATTTGGGATCAGTCACGCGTACAGAGGTGAGACGCACAAAGAGCGCAGGAATAAAAGTGACAAGTGTAGAGAATGGAACAGAGGAGTGCGTTGTCATTGGCTTTGTGGCTCAGGGAAGGGGATTGTATTGTCTGTGTGTGTGTGTGGCTGCACGGATAACGTAACAAGGAGACCCATGGGACGTGCGAGTGAAGGGCAGCGAGGAAGACGGGAGAGGACACAGTGTGACGGGCAGAGGACACGGAGGACGGGGGGGGGGGGGAGAAGGACGTGATGCGCGTCTCTGTCTGGAAACTTTGTTTGATAGAATCTGCTTCTGGGAAGAAGCCACACCTTAAAGTGCTTGTTTTTTTTCAGTCCTAACAAAAGTCAATTCAATTTACATATGTGTGTGTGTGTGTGTGTGTGTGTGTGTTTTTGGGGGGAGATGGGAGCACCCAGCATCCAATTCGCTTTGCATCATCCAAAAAAACATAGCTGTTAAAAAATGGATGAAAAGTGATCGGGGTGTCCCACAAATCACTTCCTGATCATTTGCCAGAGATAATGTGTCCCTGAAGTGCCGTCCCGGTGTGTGTGTGTGTGTGTGTCAGTTAATGTGTCTGTGTGATGGGGGTCCGGTGTGTGACGTCCCCTGGGAGCTCATTACAACCACGCCGGGGTCCTGTGAGTGGACGGCTGGGAGCCATGAGCTGGTGTAGCTACATGTATGTAGATTTCGTGTGAACACACGTGATCCCATGTGAACTGTTTTTCTGGGCCCCAAAGAGGCGGTGGAGGCAAAAAGAGCACTATCCTCCCGATGTGAGATTAGAGCGCAGATGAAGCGTGATTACAATCATGGAACAAAGGAAAACCCGGAGATGCTGAGTGGTCAATTTGCTAATTGGGTTAACACTAGAGCAGGAAGCATAATCCTTTTCTTTTTTTTTCTGTTGTTGCAGTTTAGCAAAAATGCATGTGTCCCAGATTATCGTTTAGGTTCAGTCGCGGAGAAAATGCAGACACCAAATGACCTAATGTGGGAAGGCACCATTTTATTTTAGAGCTTTATTCACAATTTCAAAGTTTGAATATTTAAAGACGGCCTGTTTCTGGTACGCTAAGAAGACCAACTATTCCTACATCAGCCTTATCTTCAAAGTGGTGTTCGTCGGTGAAGGTCTTTGCACTCGTCCTTCAGGGTCTTCTGGAAGGGGCCAGGACCCAGCATGCCTATTTTTCAGTGTGTCCCCCCCCTCCCACCCCCCACAATGCCGAACAAATGTTGAGAGCAACAATGTTGCCAAACTGGTACCGATCCAAATGAATTCACCAGCTCGGGGCCTCTACTCTGCGTTTTTTTTTTTTTTACAAGCTTGACCCACCGACCAGCAGTTATGAACGTACAAACCTTCTTGACCTCATTATTTTTACAGAGCCACATTTTTTTGTCTTTTCTTTTGGCTTTGGAAACCAGGAATTCTTGCAAAGCACGTTTTTATTTTTACAGCCTCGTATTCGACTCACCTCGTAACACTTTGTGCGGTTGGTGAGTGGAATTCTAACAAGTGTGTTGTGGGATTGGTGTCGGTGGCATAATTGGGACCAGTCACCTGGTGTTGGCCTCAGATGGAGCTGTTATGATGTCGGGGAGCTTACAGTAAGTAGCTTGGTTCTAAATCACTAAGCATTTTAGTCACAAATTGACTCATTGGAACAGGAAGGGGGGCGGGGAGGGGGGAGTGGTTTGTGTAAACAATGTTTAATTGCATTAGCTAATCAATGTAATGCAGGCTGGGAGTGTAGTGCTTATTATGAAATGGAAACCCGTTTAGCATTTGCTATAACTGGGATTATTTTCCTTATTAGAAAGAAGCATACACACATGTATATAAATATACCGCAATATGGCACTCCTGGGAGACTGCAGTATTTTACCCTGTATAGTTTTATTTTATTTCATTTTTGCAAATCCTAATTTCCACAGTAGACCCACAAAAGCCTTCATACAAAACCAAATGTTTTTTTAGTTTTTTTTTTCTCTCCAACAGGGCTACAAGGTCCTTCTCTCGCCCATGAACCCAAAGACTTAGAAAACAGTTTTGTTTTGTCTGTGTGTGTTGAATTTTGTGCAAGCTTTTCTTATGCTCAGCCCAGAAGGAAAATCATAACGCAGAATGTAGAGAGAAAGCTTCACACGTTTCACAGATCTAAAAAAGAAAAATGGAAGATAGCGTTTGTTTTGTCAGGATTTACAGCTAAATGCTAATTTAGCGTGAACCAGATGTTTGTGTCAGATTTAATTCTATTGCTATTCAGGAATAAATCATTTCTAGATAAAAAAAAATAGTGCCCTGCAGCCCCGGTAATTACTTCGTTTGGCCTTTCTGCATACATTCAACCTGATATCCAGGCTCACTCTTATGTTATGTCGCTAAAGATGGAATTTTTGGTTAGAATGCTGAAAGATTTTTTTGTTCTCAGCAGACTTTTGTAGGCTTTCGTGAAAATGTAGGTTTACTCTGGTTTGGGTTCCAAGTGTGGAACCCAAGTGGAGTCCGGGTATGGGCAAACCCAACACGATTTCATTCTGAGTGCTCTGCCAGTATGAGATGGCTTAAAGGCTTTGGGAAACAAAAGCAGATCAATAGAGGTTATCCTAAATAAATCCTTGTTGGAGATTTTGGGCTTCAGCCTGGAAATGCTCCCATCCGTCTCTATGTGACGTGTAGCACAGGCTTTTTTTTTTGGTGTAGGTCAGGGGTGGTCCTCAGCGCTTATGATTCACCTCCATCACCACTACTTCCTGAGATGGAGTACTCCAGTCACAGTTGTCTTTAACACTGACATTTGCATTTAAATTGGCTTCATGCCGCTGTGATTTATTTTCTTGAGAGAGTTCTGTTCGAGTTGCTGGCATCTGCCACCGCTACGATAACGGCAGCGGCGGGATTTTGTCATTCAGGGAAATTGGTGGTGGAGCTGTTTTTGGAGCGCACCCCAGACGCCGTCGGATCACTCGTGTCTCAAAAAAAATATTTTTTTAAAAAGTGCTGATTAAAGTCAGTCATGCGTGATGGCTTCTCTCATAAAGGTAAAAAAATCTTCACATTGAAGAGAAAATTGGACTCAGTGGTGTTTCTGGGAATTTAGTCAATTTAGTCATTTTTTGGGGGGGATTTTACTTAATATCTTTTTTAACTCAAGTGTAAATCACAGTAGAACAAAGCGGTGCTAAAACAGGGGACTTTATACCACAGATTGTGTTGTAATACAATCCACAACGTGTTCTGTCACACATTTACCAAAAAAGGACAACAAGACCTATTGGATTCTGCGTTTTCCCTTAAAAAAAATATATATATATATATATAATAATTTTTCTTTGAAGTCATGTTGATGTCACCTCTGTGATTTATTCATTTTATAAAAATAGTCGGGGGAGAGTGCCAGCTCTGCGGGGGTCATGATTATTTCGGGGTGGGCCGTGGTGGGTTTTTGGGATCACAGGGTGACAGTTTGACACGGAGACGGCCTCAGAACGTGACTTTAATTGACAACATTAGCCTCGAGGTCTGTCACTTTTCTGACAGCTGATTAATTCACGGGTGGCTTCCCGCTTCCACTCCAGGTATCAAAATTACACCTCCTGTTTAAAACCAAAAAAACACTTCACACCTCAGTAATCCCTCTCTAACAGCCACTTGCCCCAGCTGAGCCACCGTTTGCACCCCGTGTCGTGGATATGTCATTATCCTCTTCAGGGCTGTGAGGCCAGGATGCTCCCCTGCTCGGATTCTCCCAGCATGCATTGTTTCCTCGTTGAACCCGGTTACGCCTCGGCTGTAACTCACCTGCTGTTGAAACATTTTCGGCTCATAACCGCCGAACGCTGATCCGTCCCCTGGTTCCCATTTACAGCCAGGGCCACCAGTCACAGATGGCTCCGCCCCCCTCTTCCTGGAGCTCACGGGGTGGGAAAGGTACCGGCGAGCCCCGAGGTTACGAGCAGGTCTTCCTCTATTGTCCCGTGTCGAATGTCATTTCCAACACACAGAGGCCCCCTTTAGTACTTGATCCCTTCTTTTTTCTTTTTTCGTCCTTTCACCACCTGCAGTGTGGTGGGATTTCAGCTCCGGGGGTCAAACGTGTGCCACGAGCGCCGCTATTAACCCGGAGCATTGTGCATCTCTGTGAAGGGCAGTCCTCCAGCTAGACTCTTCTTCTGTTCATCACAGAACACATTCCTTCCTGTGAGCTCGGACATAGTCTCTCAAAGAAACCTTCATTGTACAACAGTGGACACTCTTTTTTTTTTTTTTTTTTTCCCCAACCCTCGTTTCTCAACCTTGTTTGGACCAAAGCTGCTCAGTTTAATCTCAGACGTGAAGTAAACAACCTCCCTCCTCTCATTCGTTACACGTTCAGACTCTAAAGACCTAATTCAGATGGAGCGAAAAACAATGAGTCCTCTACACTGTGTGTTTGTGTGTGTGTGTGTGTGTGTGGGGGGAGTGTGTTTTAACTTAACAAAGACAGGCTGGTGCTCAGTGTGTAAGTTGACAGAGTCGTTTTAGCATCACAGTGAAGGGAGGAGGATTTTTCCAGCAGTCACAGTGGCGGCATTTAGATGTGCGGCAGCGAGGGAGATGTAAATCACTGCAGGGATGATGTTCGCACTTCATACGCCATTTCACATCGCTCAAAATGTTAAGGCAGCTAAACATCTTTTTTTCTTTTTTCTTTCTTGCTTCTTTCCATGAGGCTATTTCCTAAGATTCGTCTGAAAATGAAGCACGTTGAGGCTGGCTGGGATGGCAACTGTAAATATCCTACATGAGTTTTTGTTTTTTTTCGAACGCAGATGGCAGAACAGCTGTGATTGAGGAGAATTAGTCCACCAAAAAAAAAGAAAGATCAAATAATCAAGCAGGCCCCGATCTCTCTGCATCATTTTGCCTTTGCATGCCTGGTGCCCTGGAGTGATGGAAACGCAATGAATGTGTGGCGTGAGTAATGGTTGTTCCCCTACTGTAGGACCGCGGTGATTCATATTGTGTGTAGCGGGACGGTACAGTGTGCGTTTGTAGCTCCAGCTCGAGGTTGGAAAAGAATCTTAGACCGGCTCCAAATAAGGAAGCAGAGGGGCATTTGTTTTGCCCAATAAATGGGGAAATTTGTGGGGTAAACGTTTCCCCCCCAGCCCCCACCACAAACACACACACACTACCACACATAGTGGCTGATTTATTAAGTTACGTGTGTCCAGTTTCCTGCTGTTGTGTAAAAGCAGGAGGTGGTGTAATTAAACTGATGGCACGGCTTTCATCCTTCGTCACGGCCTGTAAACAGCACCCGGGGTTGGCCTCTGGATTCCACTGCCAGGATTTGCTTCATCTCGAGATGCCGCTTTCTTCGCTTTGGACTCAAACGGAATTTTAAAATCCTTTAAGTGAAGAACAAGAAAGAGAAACTGGAGAAGAGAAAAAAACGGGTTCCATAAAAGGAGTTTGACAGCATCAAAGAGATGTTGTTTTCTGCTCTGGTCTTGACCCAATATAAAGCATCAAGGCTCATATATAGACAGGTGCATGTTGGGAAATCTTTTCTCCAGCCCCGGCAGAGCCAAAAGCTCCTCTGGAGCCCCTAGATTGCAGAGAACAGCAAGTCCTCAGCCATCATCATTAGGGCTGCGCCGCTGTGGACACTAATGGCCGTCCCCGTTCTGCTGCCTCGGCACATTCACACCAGTCATCTGAGACTCGGGGATGTGAACACATGAATTAATTTCAGAAAAGATGAATTCGCCGGTCCTGCTTTTACAGCGAGACGCAGGATGTTGAAGCCCCCCCCCCCCCCATCCCCGTAGTGGAGAAGCCACCGTGGGTCAGCTGCTCCATCCTCCTTGAGCCACCCTTGAATTATCAAAGGAGGCTAATTGAGGAGTTTGTTCTTTTTTTTTATCTTCGTTTAGAGGTTCGGGAAGATGTTTTTTTTTTTTTTTTACTCATTTCAATACGGTGAAGAAAGGGGTGAGTGTGTGGAACAGGGGTGCCAGTCTTAAAACAGGGGGAGGGGGAGGGGTGGGGCTGGTAGAATTGACGAGGCCAATGAATGTGACGTCCCTGGATTCTGAGTTGTGTTTTTAAATAGTCATAATCATCTTAAAGAAGAAAAAAACAAAGAACCAGCACATAAAGGATGTGGCAGGAAACGTCAAAAATGAAGATTTATCACCTTCTATTTTCTCAAAAAAGAGTGTTAAATGCAATATTTGAAAATCAATAGCGGGGTCATGACATGGCACATTCATCAAGTTTGTTTATTTCTCCCAGTCGTGGCACTACAGCTTTACATGGGCCATCTTTTTCCAATTACATGCAAAGGCGGCCATGGTGGAACCCCCTCTCCTGCTCTTTTGTAGTGGCCGTATAGATTTTTCAGCGCACCAAATGAACTCTGCACTGAGGAGCCCTGCAGTTATTGTGCGTGGCCCGTCCCTGGTTTCAAGCCCAAACCGTCCCCTCCTTCCAAAGGTTCACGCTACAAATCAATAAGCTTTCACACTAATGTAACCCTGTGTGGCCCCTGAGTACCTGCTGTTAATTCACTTTATTTCATAGGCTGAATTAAATCAGTAGGGCTCCCTGTTGCCCTTGCACGATAAAATAAATAGGCTGGCTAATCGATGTGGCACCGACTGTATGGTTTGTCATAGCCTTGTGTATTTATTTTTCTTGCTATAAGTCATTTTCGGGGTTATCTATCGGAATGTCCAGGATTTTGGGTGGATTATTCTCCATATACGTTTTGATTTGGTAAGTAGGACAACATTGACAGTGATTAGCACAATGCTCTGGCCCTTACCTGATGCAGATCAATACTCATTGTGGGAGATCGATCACCCCCCATAGAGGGGCGGAGATTAGGATCCCTAGTGGTTCTTCTCGGTTGGAATTTGAACAAAATTGGACTTCTGGGGCTGACGTCGATTTCAGGAGCAAAATATTCTAAAAATAATATGGTATTTCTTTGGATTTACTGTTTTTTATTATGATTATACTGAAACAGATTACTTAAAAAAAAACACATGCTGTCTTTGATAATCATCTTACTTTTGATTCCTGACCAGTAAGAGAGGCAATCTCATTGGTATGCACCATTAACACACAGCGGAAGACGATGATTTAGGTTGTTTTTAATTATTTAAAAAAATCCGATTATTTCAGTTTAAATATTCACAAATGTCTTCTGACAAACGTGTCTTTCTATTCTCTTGCCAAAATACAGACTCGATGTGTTTGGACATGCCCAGATTTGGTATTAGTACGTTAAAGCAAATACTCATTGTCTTTTGATGAGACGTAAACATGCCTGCCACCATCAAATCATGTTTTATCTCCATATTTCAGTGTCGTGTCATTGTTGAAAACATTCATCCTTTATTTGAAACATAAAACCATTCCGTAGGATAAATGTATCGACTCAGGTTTTACAAATGCATGTCACAGGAATACTTTATCTAGTTCACTTGCATTTAGATCAATGTACTTGTTCAATGACCTCGTGGTGGATTAGCGGCTCGGCCACTGCGCACAGAACTGTTGATGGAGAATCACAGCCGCCCACTGAGGGGCGGGGGTGCACGTTGCTAAGATATAAGGTACCGACCGTTGTTCTTCATCAGGCTCAGCTCAGGAATATGACTTATGGATGAGACAGTCAGTCCACCAAGAAACATGGACTGTTCAAGGGGGTTTGGAGATAAAAGCTGGGATGTCAAACAGCGGAGAGCTTGCCTCAACCTGACCACAGATCCTGCTGTGTCCACAGCGAGAGGCCGGATCGCAGATCAATCAAAACCTTTGTTAACGGGGAGAAATTTCACTTGGTCTATTACTGGCTCTCTGGTTTCGTGTCACATCTGTCGCTATGAGAAAAAAGTACAGAAAATGACAAATCCATGACTGAATATTCAGAGCATTTTACAGGGGAATGTATTTTATCTTCAATGTGAGTTTTTTTTCCCCCTGTACCTACTAGAAAAGGTCAGAACTGAGGCACATACTGCCTTTATTGACTTGTTTTATTTGATCTAAACCCCCTACAGTTAAACAGGAAGCTCAACCCCCCCAACGGAGCCTCCCATCCCCCCTGAAATTTGCTGTGGTTAGGAGATCGGGTTAGGAGATAGGGTTAGGGTAAAGGTTAGGGGATTGGGACAAAGTTAGGTTAAGGGGATGCAAATCACTCCGGGACAACACCTTTTTGAAATAACATTTGGTCCTAGAGACCTGGAAGTTGGCACTATATTGACCTTTCTGGATCCAATGGTACCATCCCAGAGTCTCTACGACATCGGAAAGTTTGTGAACCAAGTTGGTTTGGGGGGTGCCCCCCAAAGAAGCAAACCTAGGGGTAACACTGTCCACGTTTCAGACTTGGCAGAGAAAAAACATAAAATAAAATAACTTTTGATTAAAAATATTAAAAAAAAATATTTCGCATTAAAATGTAAGTATTTAAAAGAAAGGAAAAAAGTGGAGATTATTTTATTATAGTCATTTTTCAAATTCAAAATGTGTTTAAAACAAGTAAACATTTTCTAGGAAAATGGACTGTCAAATGTTCCCTCTGTGCTGTCCCAACTTCAATATGTCCAAAACAGAGCAATTCCTAAGCTCCTTTAATAGAGTCTTTCAGGGAGGCACAGGAAAAGGGAACAAATGCCTCTATTCAGTGGCGTCCAAAATGCTAATGCCTCCGGCTCTTAACACGTTTATAAGGGTTCCCATGTCACGACATGGCATAGTCTACCCCTGATGGAGGCCCGTGGCTGTGAACCACATGAAAACGCTAGACAAATGACACAACACAAGAAATATGACAACAAGATTAGTGGTTTCCTGGGGAACAGGAAATACTTTTTCTTTGTTTTTTTTTTTTTTCTCTGGAAGAGTCACGTCAGATTGTTGTGTCACCCTGAATATTGATGCTTAACTTGTCACAATGACTTTTAGTCTCTGGAACTGGAACAGAGCCTCGTCCCTGACATTTAAAATATCTATAAAAAGAAATAAAGTTTTGTTTCTACATGTGATGGACTTTGTCGACTGGTTTAAAGGCTCGAAAAACAAAGAAATGAAGTGACCGGTTGCACATTTGGAAGTTTGGGCCTTTCCAGTGGATTAAATGAAATTCCTCTCACTATTTGCTTCCATATGCAAATGAGGGCAACAACAAGGCTCTGTGGTGGAGAAACTTTCTGACAGCAAATAAACGAAGGGCCCGCTGGATTTAATGATTGCTTTGGGAAAGTAATTACACCTTATCGGTATGGGGAGGGCGCCTGAAGGCGGTGGGCTTGGTGAGGCCGTGTCTTTGCATTGATAATATGTCAGCTCCTCCTAAAGGTATTTCCTGAGTGACATTCTGGTCAAGCTGTGGAAGAACGGGTTCCGTATTGTTGCATCGACTAGTTTTGACTGATGAGACGACATGAAAGAGTACGTCAAACTTTTCCGCTGCTAATTCCATCGTCAATATGGCATTTCCTCGATTCCGAAGCGCGCCGAAGGTCGTTTAAAGGGTTGTTGACAAACGGCGGATTGACATCATTGAACTTTTCAGAGGATGAGGAGGTGGGCTCCTCAGCCATATTCTACATAGTACACGGACTGTGCAACACATTCGTATGCTGTCATGCATCTTTGTGGAAAAAAAAAACCCTGTTCACATAAAGGGTGTGTGTTTAATGTTGTGTTTCCACTATCAGTTGCATCCATTCAGTCATGGCTGGCTGCCCGCTCTGTTTTACTGCATCAGCAGTTCTTGGCTGTGTGTAACTTTCACCCAGGGCGGCAAACATCACTACAGTTCAGCCCATGATGAATGTGTTTCGGATGTGTCCACTGATAGGGGCGAGTAGGCCGGACTGTGTTTTTTTTCTTTTTTTCTTTTAATTCCCCGACTGGGTCATTTCCTGTTCACAGTGATTCATTTGTTCATTAGCCGGCGTATACCGTCTTGAGTGAATCCCAGCTGACATTGGCCTGACATTCACTGGTCCATCACAGGGCGGACATGACAGAAACATCCATTCACAAGATTCACATGCCCACTAATGGGCAACTTAACTTCTTTTATTAGCATAACCTAAGCTAACCTACTAAGGGTACTTTCATACTTCGTACTCAATTAAATTATGATTTTTCTTTAAAGAAAATATTTTTTTTGTGGTAAACAAAACCATTTTTTAAAACAATCTTTTAGATTTTGCTAAAACACTTTGTCACCCTGCCAAGATCAGAATTAACTTCCGTTATATATATATAAAAAAAAATCACAAGCCTCCTCTAGTGCGCGGTACGTCCTTTTTCGAATGAACCGCCTCTGATGTCATTGTTCCTCCGTTCTTTACTTCTGTAGTGCTTGTTTGTAATCGTGCATCGCCGCAGCTTTTAAACTTTTGACATGAGCATCATCAAAAGAGCTAATGAGCTTTATTTTCTTTAGTCAAACAAAGCTCTTCACATTGTGTTGTTCGCCCTTTTTTTTCCCCCTGTGGAGCTCACCATCACCAAGCAGTTTGTTGCATCACCAGTTAACCTGATTATCCAGTCACCGCGAGGTCAGCTACGTCCTCCTATCGCCCTCCGGCCAACGTGTTCCCGAGATGTATGACATAACCCACAAAAATAAATCCATATGGCCTAAGTGTTTGCAGTAGTACACGTTATTACGATACAATATTATTTCCACTTTGCTGTGGATGGAGATGACCGCCAACCACTAATGATTTTCCTTTCTCGTTCTCCTTCCCCTCAGCCTCACATGTTGTAGGTTTGATTTTTGATTTTACCAAATTAAATTTGGCCCCTCCACTCAGTGCAGACGACAGACAGCTAAAAATGCTAATCGCGGCGTCGGGCACTCCAAGGTTCATATAGAACCCGAGGACTCCCGTCTGCTTCTGCTCTCACCACTTGATACCTCTTGAGACCTGAATTACTTCCCTCTTTGCTCATTTGAAATGTAGAGCGTTCTGCTGCCACTACCTCTCAACCTCCCACAGTTTAACTCCTTTAGCACCGCCTGTAGCAATGGAAACAAGTGTAGCCTTTACTAATATATATACTACATAGCTCAAACTGAAGTGTGATATATGGAAACATGACCATCTGTTGCCATACACTCATGACTTTTTTCATGACGTGAATGCTTTAATCATGATCTTCTTGCTGTAATTGGGAAAATACATATACTACCAGTTTTATTGATCTGGGAGTCAACATACATTTTGTCACCACATCACCCCAAGTATTATTCTCATAATACGAGATAAATAGTGTAAATATGACCTTTTTTAGTTGTAATATAGAAGTTGAAAAGGTTTGGGACTGACTTGTACAATCTTTGTAAATATCTTGTTTGCTAACAGGGAACCAATGTTCCATTTTTATAATTGTAGGGGGAAAAAGAGTATTTCTGACTCACTTGTTATTATTTTTGTATGAGATGAACTCGACGCGAGAGGAATTTGAAAGCTGTTTTTGGTCGGGGACGACCTCTGTGTCATTGTTATCATCCAAATTAAAACAAAAATCCAAATTCTTTATCCAGTAATAACAAGTTGAAATAATTTGAATTTCGCAAAGTGATGCAGTAATGATGTCGTGTGGGGAAAAACAGGTGATTCTTCTCTGCGTGACTTACAGTACAGCAAACTGCAAACGTCCACCCACACACACACACAGCTAACACAAAGCGATATTCAGTCTTCAGGCACAGCTTTTGATGTTACACTGACAAAAGGCACCAAACTCCAAAAGCTCCTTTCACTGCATATTTTTTTCTTCCTCATGCCCCATGTGCCCTTTCAAGTTGTCGAACAGATAACTTTCTGGGTGTGCCTCGTGTTTTTAGTTTGAAGCAGTGGTTGGCTTCATTTGTCTCTAGCATCCATTCAGACGCTGAGAGCTTTAAGCTCTCGGTTTGATGACACACTCCACATCCGTCCGAGTGGTTTGATGCCGAGTACGTGTTTCAATTGCCTATACGGTCCTGTGGTTACGTTTCCTGTTCTACGGTTTACTCCACAGTTTGTGTCATTGCAACTTTACCGCCGGTGCCCATAAAAATGACAACAGTGGCGGAAGTCAGTGGATTTTTTTACGATTGCCTGGTCAATATTACGCCAAAATAAAAAAAGTGTACCTGTTCCTGCAGGTGCTGTTTTATGCTCGTCCATAAATTTTACTCCTAGCCCATAATTTAGCAAGTTGTGCGGGTCATGCGTGAGGTTGTAGCTAAATGTCAGGTCCTTGCACTTCCTCAACAAGCCCCTCAGGACTCGGCGAATTATTCATGATTGATGGAGTTTCAATTTTATAAGCCACTGCTGCCCTCAGTCCTGAGTATCCTGTGCTGTGTTTGAATCTCTTGGAGCTTGTGTAGCATAAAAAAAAAAAAAAAAAAAAAATCATCATTAGATACTGATCAACTTGATCCATCAAGTATTAGCCAGAAGGGTAATTTGTATTGAAGTTTTCCTGGTGTACTTTCTTGAATTGTGCCCGTGGGCTACTATAGCTCACACGGGCTAATTGGCTATCAAGAGAAATTCTGGGAAAAACTGGGATACAGGATTCCCACCAGTTCCTTTTCCCAAACTGAAGAGGACTTCAGACAATGTGTGGCACTCTTTGTGGCATGGAATATTTCTATATATATATTTTTTTTTTTAATGAGCAGTTTTAAGGTAAATATTGAAGAAACCGTGATTTCCTCTCGTTGCTAAGGCAAAGTAACATTGAGACGAAATTGTCCCCCCCCCCTCCCCCAAACACACACACACACACTGACTCTTTTCATGTGAATGGCCGTGAGGATGAAGTTTGAAAGGTTGTGCAGCCAGCCCATTGATGAGCATGTCTGTGTAAAAACACACACACATAGACAGAGGAGGCCTCGCCCTTAACACCCCCAGCTTCACACACACGCACACACGCACACGCGCACACGTTTAATTCCTCTCAAATATTGCTCTGCCTCCTCATCCCTCGCTGTGCGTCCATGTGAGACGGATCCCGCCGACATTTTCCACCGCAGGATTAAATGTGTAGCGCGACGGGGGCCCGCTCTGCCTCAGTGCTTCCAAAGGCCTGACCCCAGGATGTGTGTGTGTGTGTACAAAAGAGGTGGCCGACGGGACGCTCCATAAATGGCCATTAGATCCTTTACGGCTTATTATGAGTGAGCGTGCGATTAAATGATCTGCTTTGGCATAGGACTGTAGATGGAAAAAAAAGAAAAGAAAGAGTTGTTCTCACTAAATAATGAATCCGTTGGCATCAGGAGAGCAGGTTGGTTGGTGTCCTTGGTGTTTTTTTTTTTTCTGCGACAGGTGGGCTGCTGCTGATGGAGATGATCATCTTCTCATTTAGCTTCCTGCCTGCAGGACTCTTCCATTAAATTACAACTCAGCCACCCTCTGTGGAGAAGGGGATTTGATTCAGGCAGGAGTGTGTAGAGTGTGCGTCTGTGTGTGTCTGTGTTTGTGTGAGCGCTGTGTGTCCAGGGCCCGAGCCTGGTTGCCATGCCGACACTTTACACTGCGAAACACTGCGTTTATCTTAATGAATGCATTATTCAAGCTCATATTTGTCTCTGTATTCTCCGTCAGCCGTGTACACACTCTTAATAGCTGTGGAGCCGAGGCCTTTCCCTTTGCTAAAAGTGACCGGGGGGGTGGGGATAGCTTATTGATTCTTGGGGGGGGGGGCACATGATTAAATTGAGTTCTAAGTGGACACTTCATCTGAACTTGTCTACAGGAGAGGAACTATAGGAGCCACTGAGCTTTTGTCCAGGTTCTGCTTTTCTGGTTTTATTTTCTCTTTGATCTGTTTAAATGAATCCCACGTCACTGATTTAAAATGACTGTAAACATGGAGCTAAATAATAAAGATAAAACCACAGTCACTCCCTGAGCCTGTTTTAAGCCATGTTCCATTATTGCTGTGTGACGATCTTTTTTTTTGTTGCAAAATTGTATTATTTTCAGTAATAAATCACATCTAAAGCCACAAATCTGATAGGGCCATTTGAAATGACTTATCACAGGTCCCAGTGCAGTGCAGACGTTTCTGTTTCAGATGCTCAGAGAGTGTATGAACCAACTTTAATATACCGTGGTTGTGTAACGTCTAAAGGCTTTTTAGCAGAACAAACAAATATATATATGTTTATATATATATATATATAGTGTGTTTTTTATCAAACCACACAGACAGCAGTGAGAGCAGGAGATGTGGCTTCATGCTCTGTGGCAGATGATCAGATGATGGAGTTGGTGCTCCATCATCTGTGCCTGGAAGGGTGCGCTTGATTTATTGTTGCCAACCTATGTGGACGACCTTGTTTGCTCCAGGAGAAGAAGAGGGATGATGACGACAACCATAGTGTTAATATTGAAAAAAAAAATCAATATTAATAATGGTCATAATGTCATCCATACAGTGTGCTTTTGTTCATATAAAACGACTTATAGTGTAAGGTCACGATTGAAACCCAGTGGATGGTTTTCTGCATAGTACCGCCACATAGGCCCTTTACAATGGATTAATAAATGATTATTTATTTATTATTGATTATTTCAGATTATTCATACCTGTAGGTATTGTGATTAAGGATTTCATTTTACTTCTATAATTAAATCAAGCATACTTAAGATGGGGCTTTTGTGCTGCCTGGAAAGATATATCCTAATACAGTATTTCTGGAGGTTGCGTTTTGTGTTGGGCTAGTGTAGGGTTGTTGTGTCAGCCAGAGACGGAACAGACGTTGTCGTGCACATTGTGTTCAGTAGGTGTGTTAATCAGGAGTACACGTGGCTGAGAGGCGCCATCTGTGGCCGGGCCGGCAGTCTGGCTGAGAGACGGATAACCGTCCTCAGCTTCACACTGAGAGTCTGAACCTGAGAGACCTGGAACCGCTTCACACTCCAGCCTGTGTTCACCTCCTGGGTGACACCGCTATTACAGAAAAAACACGTTTTGTGTGGTTTTGGATGAACCGCAGCATGCGTGGATGTTTTTCTTTGTTGGACTCATCATGGTTTTTTAGGACATGCGTTTGATTTTGTGCGGTTTGATCCGTGTCTTTGTTGTCGCGCTGCGCTGAATAAACCGCCTGTCAACACAGATCTGGAAATAATTGAGGGGTGGACCATTAAAGTGCCACGGCTCACCGAGAATTACACATAAACGTGGGCAATTTCATGGCAGGAATTTTCGCTGTTTTTTCCATCTGCCACAGTCGCCGATGGTAAACATGCACATGTCACGGTAATGTGCCGCAGGTTCCTGTTTCCTGTTGACAAACCATTCACAAACTTTCGGCAGGAAAAAAAAAACTAAAAAAAGGTATTCATACAGAGTCACACCAAAGGCTGTAATAAACAGCTCCACGTTGCATCAGCACGGGGGAAAGAAACAAGAACTTTTCATCAGCTCCCAAGTGATGTGTGTGAGGATATACTTGTTACCATGGCAACCCATGCACAGAAATGCAGCTGTGTTCCTATCGATTCCCAGTGTGGAGAATAAAGCGCCTAGAAGTGGGTTGCTCTCTCTCTCTCTCTCTCTCTCTCTCTGCAAGTGCCAGTTTCGAGGCTTACTGACCGTTTTTTTTTTTTTTTTGACAGACTGAGTAACAGACGACTTTTTGGTTGAAACGGGCCGCATGCCCAAAGTTCAATTAAAAGCTTCAAACTGTGTGTATCAAGCGTAATTGCCAAATGGTGAAGAGAATCATTTTTTGAGCTTTCTCAGCAGTCTGGTCGTCCTTGAGGAATATTGATGTCTTTACCTGGGGAAAAAAAAAAAAAAAACATTTAATGCTTCAACGTTTATCTTCTCCTGACACGTTTGAAAGATTATTATTTAGTTTTTTTAATGCATCACGTGAGCAGATACAGCGGAAACGTAAAGCTCAATTTTTGTTCTCTTTTTTCAAAAAAGCTCCTCAGAGAACCAACATGGGCACTTTGTTTTTTTTTTGTTTTTTTTGCTTGTGTTCACGTTAGGTCCGAGAGGTGCCTACAGGGCATAGTGGGTCAAGAGAGCATTATTTTAATTCCAGGGACACGATACGGCTGCAGCCCTCCGTCTCGTAGTGGTCTGATAACGTTTAGTTATTGCTGCTGGGACGAAGATAAGATGTGTTATGAATTAAAGATGTACACATATCTGCCAGGGCGCGGTGGATTATCTCATTTTCACATTGACATTCTGAATGAGTTCCCCTCCAAAATGAATTAAGTGTGTGTTGAAAAGTGTATCCGACGGGGAGATAATGACACGGCAGGTGTGTGTGTGTGTGTGTGTGTGTGTGTGTGTGGAGGCCATCAGAAAATGAGCCTGGTTGGATTCATTGGATTTTTTTTTTGCCTTCTCGACTCTGTAACTTCATGTCCAAAATCGGTGAATCAACTGGGGCTGAAGGAGTGAATGAGTCGCCCCCCCCCCCCCCCCCCCCCCCCCCCCCCCGGGGGTTTTGTCTGGCCCCGAGTGCCCCAACACTAAGCTTTTCGGAACTGGGCAGCCCACCCCGGTACCTTCCCATCTCCCCCCCCAGCCCCCCGGCTTCCAGTAGCGGTAGAGCACTAAGCGTTTTTGTGTAAAGTTCATAAGGCTTTGCCGTGTTTGTGTGGCAGCTCCATCCTGTTGTAGCTCCAAGAGCGCTGAAGGGGCTCCGAGGGGCCTGGCGCTGACGCTGCAGAGTGTTTCTCCCATTCTGACTCTTTCCATGATGAAACGGAGCACACCATCACCAACTCCATCTCAGCCTCCATTATCAGCTTCTCCTTGCATGTGTGAGCGTACACGGCCAATAAACATTTTCTGATTCTGATTCAGTCCATTTAACAACAAATATGCTCAGAAATAACAACATTTTAAGAACAATCCGCTTTCTATTAAGGTGCTACGCCCCCCCCCCCCCCCTCCACTGTCAGCGTTTGTGAGGCCTGAGTGATAATAACCTCGTTATTTGTGACTGCCGGTCCCTGCAGAATCTACCCTTGCTCTCGGTTGTTGTTTTTTTTTTTCACCACGGTAACGACCCACATCAGCATAATTCAAGCATGACCCTCCTCCCCCCTTTCATTTTCTGCCTTTTCACCACCCCCCCCTCCTCCCGTTAAAACCCGAGTCTCAGCCTAGGGTCTGCACCATACATCATCAAGACTGGGGGACGATTCCTCCCCTTCCCCCTTGTGCGTCGTGGGAGAAAGACTGCGGCTTTTTGTGTGTGTGTGTGTGTGTGTGTTGGGCTGGTGGAAGGTTCTTATCGACAGTTTCAGCATTCTCCGTCCCCTTCCCTCCTCACCCGGCCCTTCCACTCGAGTCCATCTGCATAGTCTAAGAGTCAGGCCCCTGTTCACCAGCGTGGAACAATCAGGTCCACTCATATCCAGGCGCATACTAAAAAAAAAAAAAAAAAAAGCCTCCTCTTTTGTAAAGATAAAGGAGAGGAGCACGCTTTCAAAAAAGAGAGGCAAAAAAAAAAAAAAAAAATCAAAAAAACCACACGACACTAATGCTGGCAGACAGGCCTCAGCGGCATTAGCCATTAAGGAGATTGTCAGAGGCCGACAGAAGAAGATCGGAGGGAACTTAACAGATTTCCTCCCAGTGGGAGATCGGTGCACGCCTCTCACTCTGATCAGCTGATGGGTGCAAATAAAAAACTCTCTCTCTCTCTCTCTCTTTTACGGAGGCTTCAGGTGCAGAACAAAAAAAAAGGGCCAGCTGGAACCTGCATTCCACCACCGGGAATTTGTACCCGGCCAGTGAATGGCCTTCAGCTGGGGCATTGTGGGAAGGAGTGTCAGTGGCTTAATGAGCGTCTTTGCCAGGCTGGGAGGCTTTGGGAAAACATATGTGACGATTTACACCTGGACAGGAATGTTTGCTCCTCTCAGGAGCGCCGGAGCTGAGAAGGAAGTAAAAATATCTTGTGAGTATTCTCCAGGATTAGTGTTCAGCATGTTTTGGTTGTTTTAACACGGAGGTGAAACGTTGGGGGGGGGGGAATTCATTCAATTTGATTCCTCTAAAATCACGTTTGCATTTCAGAATGTTTGCTCCTCTCAGGAGCGTCGGAGCTGAGAAGGAAGTAAAAATATCTTGTGAGTATTCTCCAGGATTAGTGTTCAGCATGTTTTGGTTGTTTTAACACGGAGGTGAAACGTTGGGGGGGGGGGAATTCATTCAATTTGATTCCTCTAAAATCACGTTTGCATTTCAGAATAGTTGAATTGGTTTTCTTTTTATGACCAGAAATTCATTATTTATTATCATAAGCGAAAAATGTCCACATTTAGCTTTTGATTATATGGGACAAGTGTTCAGTTTCACTTTGAGCATATTTTAATGTATTTAATACCTCACTAAACAAACTGTAGAGCGCCACATAACGGTTGTCATGGTTTATGTGATGTCTGGTAAAAATCTGAGGAGGTCACTCCTTTGGGTTGTGGGACAGTAATGGCATATTTCAAAAGCGTCCTCGATATATAAATATTTTGTTTAATACAAGATGACTCCACTTTGTCTGCCGCTGCCTGTGAGAGTCCACAGACGGGGACTCGATGTGGGGATCGGGTCTTTAGTGGATCAGGTTTTTAGTGGAGCCATTTGAGCCCAGTGCTGCTGTGGACTGCTGGCCGAGCTCAAAGCAAAACCAGACGACCTGCTTACGCAACCTGCTGGGCCTCCTGATATATTTTGTTTCTTAAAAAAGGGACTGAGCAGACTTAAACCCTGGAAAGACTTATAGTTTTTACACCACCCCCCCTCTCGCTAAATTCCCAAACTTAGAAACACATGCGTGTGTCTTTGGGTGTCGAGCCCTGGTATGTCTGGATAACTTCTAGGGTCATTCTGCCCTTTGGATCTTCAGCAAATTTACAACAAGCTGGAGCTGGAACAGAAGGAGTGAAGATGTTTTTAAATGGATCCTTATGTCCAGTCAGTTTCAATTATATAATCCACCCACTGAGGACTGACCTCTCATAACAACAAGTCTGGTGTGAAAAGTGCAGCAGTAATAATATTATATATAATATTAAGAACTTGTTTTGTGGGTAAATAGTACACAAATAAAGTTTTTACTATACTTGTACAATATTATGCATATACAGTGTAAAGAGTAGCCAAACCAATAAGTTGCGTACAGATTATTATTATTATTATTATTGTTATTATTGTTATTATTATTATTATTATTATTATTATTATTATTATTATTATTATTATTATTATTACCACTTTTATTATTATTATTATCATCATCATTATTATTATTATTATATTATTATTATTATTATTATTATTATTATTATTATTATTATTATTATTATTATTATTATTATTTTCATACATTTTGATGTCTCTGTAAGCAACGAGCATCCGCTGACCAATACTGAGATTTTGCCTCGTCATATTTAAAAAATAACTTTTTTTTTGGGTCGTGAACTTATTTGGCCGGTCTTGGGTCTCTATACCTAACCTCAGTTCGACCCTATTAAGTGATAAAGAGGCACAGGAAGTGGGCCACAAATCCCGACAGCTGTGTCAAACAGCTTACCCAGAATAACGCTGTCCAGATGCTGCACTCCAGCGAGGGACAGGAAACTCACATGTTGAATTACAGTCAGTGCAGAACCACTCAGGATGAAATTATTATTTTTTTTTCTCCTCGTGTATGTATATCAAACACCTGAAAGGATTTAAATAAATAAAAAAAACGATGAGCCCAGGCAGCAGATGGAGATTGATATATTAAAAAAAAATAAAAAAAAGTGGTCCTGGTGCAGGGGACATCAGAAAGTGTGGCTCGTGGGCAGAAATAAAATTGCTCCTTGGGGGGAAGTGACGGAGGTGAGGATTTGGGCTAGAAGAGACATCGATCATGTCGTGGCACAGATTCGTCCAGGGTGGATGCGTAGAGGACAGGGCAAAACAAAACAAAAAAAAGGAAAAAATTAAAAAAAGAGAGAGAGAGAGAGAGAGAGAGTCCCCGCAGTCCAACTCTCAGGTTCATCTCTGTGCCAGCTCCTCTTCCAGGATCACACACTAATGTGATTATTGTCCTGGTGCGAGTGGGGCACTCCTCTGGGACTTCAAAGAGAGCAGATCATAGGGAAAATGAAAAAAAAAAAAAAAGGGCTGTAAGCTGTGATGCAGACAGGTGCAGTGCACTCTGGGAAACCTCTTCCTTTCACTTTCAAGGCATTTACAGGTTCAAAGAGAGGACTCTGAAATCATCTGTTGTGTAGTTCTCACAGCGCAAACAAGTGTGCTGGATTTATTTTGTTATGTCCTGTGACATGCGCCAGCGTTTAATACACACACAGACACACACACACACACACACACAGATTTTTCCTGATCTGCTTGAATAACCGTAATGGGATTATTTTACATTTTTTTACAGTATCAGGCACAAAAGCTAATTAGAGGGTAGGGAAGCAGCCGTGCACAAAATATGCACATTACAAACCAGATCTTTTTTTTTTTTTTTTTTTTTTTTCAAATGTTGCACTTCACTACCCTACACGTACACTTTGTGTGTCTCGTTCCAGCTGGTGACACGAACACTACACCATAGAGGTTACTCCAGGCTGCACGCTCTGGGTATCCCCACTTTCTCTCTGGTGGTGAGAGGTCACGTGAGGTCACGAGCGTTGGTCGTCATTAGTTCGTATCTAACACAGGGGTCAGGAACCTGAACGCATCATCAGTGCAGCTGCTCTGTATCTGTCTGCAACTGAGGCCCCATCGCTCTCTCTCGCTCTCTCTCTCGCTCTCTCGCTCTCCCGTCCTCCTCGGTCCGTCCCTCGCCCAGCTCCCGACCTGAAGCTGCTGCAGACTCCTGGAAATGAATGGCGCTCTAATGGAACCGTCATGCTTTGTGAAGTGCAAAGTGGAAAAATCCAGCCAAATCTCAATTAGGCAAGCATATTATCTAATATCGCTCCCACATCCTGATCTCATTTAGCTGCTTGTTTCATTTTTTTTTGGTTCTCTCTCTCTCGACATTAATATTTTAATAATAGATGACTTGCATGGCTGAGCTTGTTGGGGAATAATGAAAATGCAAATTGCTGCCAAAAGGTCAGGGAAAAAAAACAAAAACTGTTCTACACAGAGAAGTTTCACCACTCACACACGCTTTGTTTTTTTTTCCACCCAAGGAGCCCGGGCGGATCCGATTGACAAGCTAAACGAGCAATTGATTGGACAGAAAGAACCAAATGACGACTTTGGGGAAAAAAAAAGAAAAAACACTACCGCACTCATTACACACTCCAAGTCGTCCGCCGGGGCTTAGTGTTAATCAGCTCCGCCGTTGTTGAAATTGTTTTTGAACGATGGGATGGGAGAATCGGCGTGGAGGCTTTCTCAGCTTCCGCGAGACGGCGAGCGTGGAGCCGCCGTCGTCCCGCTGCCGGTCTTTAGCGAGGAGAATATTTTAATCCGCCCTGACAAGACGAGGATCTGCTTAATCCTATTACAGGCTGGCACATTAAACTACAGTAGGCCCACTCTCTCTCTCTCTCTCTCTCTCTCTCTCTCTCTCTCTCTCTCTCTCCGAAATCAGCAGATGGTTCCAGCTCCACTGTAGTGAGCGCTGAATGGTGGCGCGTGGTCTCCACCCCGTCCCCCACACAACACAACACAACAACGTTCCAGGGAACAACTTGGAACCTTTTTATTTATTTATTTATTTATTTTTAAGCAACTCATACAGTGTGTTTGTGTGTTTCTGCCGTACATCTTACATGTTGGTAAATGTTGCTTTTGGTGTGATGCCAAACCAGATGGCTGAACTATAGGAGTCAGGACACACACGCGCACGCACACGCAGGATTTGCCAGTTCCATAGTTGCGTGCCAGAGTACACCCCTTTTTTTCATGCATTTTTTTAAACAAGAAATATTGAGTCAACACACGTTGTTGCGGACGGTTTTTGTGCGATTTAGCGACCGAGCCGTAATGCACGTCACCAGTGGCACCTGTGTTTGTCCCTAATGTGCATGCCAAAATGGTGGATTTGAGAAAAAATAAAATAAAAAAGTCTGTCGTTAAATCAGTGGAAGCAGCTCATCAGGCGTCCTTGATACAGAATCCAATAGGGTGAAGAATACATGAAAGCAGAGTAACAAAAAAAAAGAATGGAGGCGAAATAGAGTTGGAGCAGTAGAATAAAAGATGAGTATAGAATATAGAATATATATATATAGGAGACATGAAAGGCCGGAATGTGCAGCAGGTGTTGGTGAAGTCGTTTCTGGGTTTTTTTTTTTTTTATGAATTTTTCCAGGTTGAGACTCTAAACATCATGTTGAACAGTTTGACAAAGCCTCTGAATCAACGTGTTGTTCATTACTGGAATCAAGCACATATGGGAATGTGAAAACTGTCTGTGCAGCTTTTGTGTGCTTTTTTTTTTTTTTTTTTTTTTGAACTGAGACATTAATGATGATGGTAGAAATTAGGTTGCCTTTGTTTCAGAGTGGTCCACCACATGGGGGAAGTGATTTGTCGTTTGTCAGCGAGTGCTCTACATCTGTCACCCAGAGACGGCAGCGCAGATTTTATTTGGCCCCCGTGGACGGCCCGGGTTTTCGTGCGCGTCCCCCCCTGAGTCTCTGAGCGGAGGGCCATGGTTCACACCGGCCGTCCCACGGCGCGCGGCTTTTAACCTCCCGCCAGCGTCATCAATCTCCTGGCCGGGGTGATGGCCGCTGTTGAAAAGGGGGCGGGGATTAAGAAAAGCCTGGCACTGTGTAAATCATCCCCCACCCCCTCCTGTGTATCATATAGGCTCCATACCCCCTGACTCCAGCGAGGACTTTGTCCCCTCGCGCCAGTTAAGCTCTGGGCGGGACCTCCCTCCACCAGATGGCCCCGAGTCCTCTTCCCAATGAATGTTTAACGAGGGGAGAACAAATTAAATCAAAAAGGCAAATCGTCCAGCATGGTTTGAATTAAGTGTGTTTCAAGGATTTCGGGCCCAAATGAGGGTTCACGTGGTCTCAAGGGAACTTGAACCTCGTTCTTTCTTTCTTGAACCAAAACAAAGATCTCGCCGAGAAAGTCAGAGCCAATTAGCAGGAAAAGCTCTTACCTTCACATTTTAATCTGCGATTAGCAACAGAAGGAAATCTCCATGTTTGGGGGGCGGGGGGGAGTGAAACAATAAAAAAAATATATAAAAAAAAAAGCCTCAGGGCCTTTCTGTAAAATATCTGTGAGATACCAGTAAATTGTGATGGAGCGTGGTGGATTTATATCGCGTGTCAGAGTCTCTCTGGTCACGCAGTGGGCGGGGCCAAAGGTCACACGCCAGGTTCACAAAGGTCACCATGGAGTGCCACGCAGAGTTAATACCATTACCGCGGTGTTCATCATTCACAGATTTAATGAAATCGACTCTTTTGTGCTCCGCCAAATGATTCACTTACATCTCTGGAAGGGGATTTTTGACCTCTGTGTTTTCCCCTTGGAGTTTGATAAAGCGGCGGGCAGCTTAGAGACGAGCGCGTTTTGATGTGGCACAGCTGGATGAACATCCGCCGCGCTCCCTCAGTCACGACTCCTTGACCACACACACACACACACACGTGCTCTTATGACTTTAATTGGACGCCCTATCAACACTAATCCAGTCGTTGCAATTACCGGACGCCACCACCTGGTGCTGCTCCCTGCATGTTAACGTCCGCACTAAGCGAAGAAAAAATAAATCAATCGGAATAGGATTTTTACATTCGTCCCAAAAATGATTTCTTATTATTTCTCTCTTTTTTTTTTTTTGTTGTCATGCTGTATGCTAAGCTGTTGAGCTAATTACGGCGACACGACCCACCGAGCTGGGTCACCGCCAACACGAGGGAGACTAATGAGCTGACACCCCGGAGGGGGGGGGGGCGCACACACACGTGCTCTTATGACTTTAATTGGACGCCCTATCAACACTAATCCAGTCGTTACCGGACACCACCACCTGGTGCTGCTCCCTGCATGTTAACGTCTGCACTAAGCGAAGAAAAAATAAATCAATCGGAATAGGATTTTTACATTCGTCCCAAAAATGATTTCTTATTATTTCTCTCTTTTTTTTTTTTTGTTGTCATGCTGTATGCTAAGCTGTTGAGCTAATTACGGCGACACGACCCACCGAGCTGGGTCACCGCCAACACGAGGGAGACTAATGAGCTGACACCCCGGAGGGGGGGGGGGCGGTTGACTAAAATTCCCATACATCACCCTCTGGACCAATCACGTGCTGATTATGGTCCAGACTCAGATCCTGCACTCTGCAGCCTGACGACTCACTCCGTCTGACTGTATTTGTGCGTTTTTTTTTTTTTTTTTTCTTCGTGTCCCCTCGGGCTGCGGCGGCTGTGTTTTTCATGCCACTCCGGATAAATGCGTGTGTGTGTGCATTGTTAATCTCTTTGATCATAGTCATTGTTATCTGAATCATGCAGGCGCTGATCAAAAACAGCTCTGTGATTAAAACCGGCTCAATAGTGTCTTTACTGGTAGTTCTGATTTCAATCTTGGCTCTGTTTTATTTTTGTTTTTTTATGGGGTAAATAATTTTGTTTCACCCCCCCTTGAGTAATGCGGAACATCTGCCGTGCGCTAACAAATCCACAGGCTCCTTCACTTCTTTATTCTTTTTTATTTCCATCGTCGTACGAGAAGCACACTTCTCTGCACGACAACGTGCGTCCCCAGAGGAGAGAGAGGGGATGATAGGGGGCTTTAATGTGATTTTTTATTTTATTTTTTTCTCCCACTTTTTTTCTGTCACAACAAAACGTGAAACCAGAGCAAATGAAAGCGCGCTGGGTTGCCAGGTTGTGCCTGGCTGAGCTGGGGCTCCCCGTCACGTGGGGATATGTTGTGTTGGGGGTTTTTCTGTCTTGTCTTTCTGGCGCGTGGGTGGATTCACGGGGCCTCCTCCGTCTGCTCTCACAGGTACAGCAGCAGCAGCAGCAGCAGCGACGGAGACATGAACTGAGGACGTGCCGGAGAGAACACGCGTGTTGCTGAGGACATCTGAGATCCGACGGCGGAACCATGAGGAGCCCGGCGGCTTTGGGTCTGATCACCTGTATTTGTGCCTTATATACGACGACCGCTGCCATTGAAATTCCACTGGAGGGTGAGTAAGAGAAAAAAAAAACTCACACACACGCACACACACGCACACACACGCACACACAAAGGATGCTCTTCTCAGACTCTGCCTCCATTGACTAAAATAACAAAAACGTCTTTTCTTTTATTACCCACACATTTTTAACAGATTTCTTAGGCACTTATTCCTTTCAAATAACCTCATAATAATTAAATTAAAAATACAACGTTTGATCTTTTATATGCGGATAAACAAAGAGATTAGATTTGAAAAGCAGATTGTTGCTAAGTTTGCCTTTTTTCATTTGATCTGAGCACTTGGGTAAAAAGTGTTTTTTTTGTTCTTTTATGGATTATGGTGTGAAGTAACTCAATCATTGCTGTAAAATCCAAGTGGGCTACACTTTAACACATGGGAGTCCAATGCAGGTGCATTCAGGGGTTTTTGGTGGAGACACTGGAAGGTCACAAGGTCACTGCACCAGACACATGATTCAGACTGATCGTTCTTGGTCTATTTATTATCCACGGTTGTAGTTTAAGAGCGCGAAGTGCAATTCACCAATCAGAGCACTTTGCTTGATGATGATGATGATGATGATGATGATGGTGGGCATAGATTGTTAAGTTCCCATCGCATGCATTTTCTTTTTAGATAAAGTAAAAAAACAGGTTTTGTGGAGTTTGCTAAAATGAAAAGTATGTTCATAAACTTGAATTGTTGAGAATATCGAACCTTTTGCAGTATATTCCATCAAATGAACTCTTATTAGGACAAGATATATATTTCTATTTACTTCGAGATACTAAACAGTTTCGTTAACAAGTGAACAGAAACTTAACAGTTACAAACACACATAACGGACAACTCAGAAATGGATTTCTGAGGCCGAAGGAGCCCCGTGGAATTAACTCAAGGTCACATGTAAGATGTATTTAATTCTTCATTCTGTTCGACAGACAATGTGTCCTTGGTTTAACTCGGAGGGGAGGAAAAAAAAAGCTTTGAATCATTTAAAAGGAAATAAATCAACACCCTAGAGAACTGTTCCAATCACAAATGGAATAAATCCGCAGCTTTTATTCCATTTAAATCAAGATCTTTTGTTTCTTTGGTCTTGTCACTATTATTTCCCAGTTTCATGAAAAAAAATACAAAAAATACAAATAAAACCTTTTCCCTCTGAATGATTCAGGAACATCTCTCCGGTGCTTGACAAAGCACAATTCAAACAGGTTTCTGGCAAAAAAGACAGAAAGCATCTCTGAATATTACATTGATTCCATCTGGTGTCTTGCATTTCCAATGTGTTTATGATATTTTGTTTTATCTTTTTGTTTATTTCCCCCGGCGGCTGTGGATTGAGTAGTTTTAGGTCATGTAAACAGTAAGTTCACTCTGCCCTACCCTAGCTGGTCATAGTGATGTCATCGGCTCCCGGCCACATGTGTATCTGATTTTCATCTCTCATCAGCACCGACTCCATAACATCCTGAGGTTGAAGCATCTAAGACTCAGTCCACTTCATCCGACTAAAAGTCTCACATGCTCTGTGTTGAACATTTTTCATCCTTTCTAAATTTCACACCTGAGGACTTTTAAAAATAAAATAAATTGGCTTTCAACTTTACTGACATACTTATACTTGTTTGAGATGTTTCAAATAAAGTTCATGTTTTAGCATTTTGTTTGGGAGTAGAACTCATAGGTCAGTGGTTTCCAACCAGGGGTTAGAGATGAATCTCAGTATTCAAGAGATGTCTTCAAGGAAAATGATAAGGTTAATACAAAATAAACAAAGAATTAGACTTAAGGGACGTCATTCTTTAAATGAGGCCTTATGACTTTCGACGTTGGGCTCATGATGGCGTCTTCTTGTTTTAAGGGGAATAAAATTCCAAAAAAGGTTGGACACCACTGCTGTAGTATCACTTTTCATCATGATCAACTTCTGCGTACGAGGAGTGTGTGTCGTTTTTTTCTCACATTTTTTTTCTACTCCTGTGCGCGTTTGTTTGTTTCTCAGTCGAGCAGCTGCCCACCATCACGGCTCAGTCGCCCAGCTCGCTCATCGCCTTCCCGTTCGACGACAGCTTCCCCGTGACGTGCGACGCCAAAGGGAATCCCCAACCAGAGTGAGTCGGGTTCCTCGCATCAGCTCAGCTGAACCATAACGAACTGTATTTCCTATAAATATATACGTATATATATATTAAAAAAATTGGCATGCTGCCAGTTTTAGTTTTAGCTTTACGACCTTACAATTGCTGGCCTTTTTTTTCATGCAGTTTCGCATGGACAAAGAACGGGCAGGAATTTGACCCCTCTCTCGACCCCCGTCTGATGAATGAGGAGAATTCTGGGACCTTTGTGATCCCCAATAATGGGAACCTCACCGAGTACCAGGGAACCTATCGGTGTTACGCCTCAAACAAACTGGGCACGGCCATATCCAAGGAGATCGAGTTCATCGTGCCCCGTGAGTAACAGTGCATCTGTGTGTGTGTGTGTGTGTGTGTGTGTGTGTGTGTGGTGCTGCGTTACAGTGCACTCAGGGGTGATTCAGAAACCAGCAGTCCCGTGTAATGACTTGCTCCACTCCATTGTGAGCTTTTCATTGTATTGGATGTGGCAGAAAGTCATTGAGGCCTGTGAGAGCTCCGCCCCCCTTTGCAGCATCTCATCTATAAAAGTCGGCACCGCAGAAATCATCCCCCTTTTCCCCCTTTTCATTCCCAAGCACAATACATAAATTGTTGAGAAGAAGAAGAAGAAGAAAATGACCATATTTGGCAGGGCTTCAATGAGGAGCTACACACGATTGTCATCACGATGTCTGTTTTTTTTTTTTTTTCTCTGTATGAACTGAAAAGAAAAGAATCCCATAGAGTCCCCTCGGCTGAACGACACAGAGCTACGCTCAGATTTAAGGAATGATTACACTGCCCTCTTCTGGAGAGAACGAGAACTACATGAATGATGATATATATATATTTTTTTTCTCATGTAGATGTTCCAAAGTTTCCAAAAGAAACTCTGGATCCTGTGGTGGTGGAGGAGGGCCAGCCTTTTACTCTGGAGTGTAACCCACCCAAAGGGATACCACCTTTGCAGATCTACTGGATGACTATCAGTAAGTGACATAATAATTATAATATATATTCAAAATATTACAATGAATGAACATTCTTTTCTTCACAACCAAACGTAAGACATTCAAATGATCCAAATTGAGATTAAGAGGGTGAACGAAGTATTTACATAGTAAAGTCCTCATCCAGTACTATTATTATTATTATTATTATTATTATTATTATTATAATTATTATTATTATTATTATTATTATTATTATTGTATTTTCACAAATCTGAGAGATCGTGAGATAAAAAAAAATAAAAGTATAGTATACACAAATATTTGGAAGAAAACCAGAAATTTGACCTTTTGACCCACAATGAGCACAAAGATTAAAGAGCAGTTTTACACATAGTCAAACATGAGTCTTCGACACAGACAGTTTGTGAACCTTTGCATTCCATTTCCAGATCTGCAGCACATTGAGCAGGATGAGCGAGTGTCCACGGGCCTGAACGGAGACCTTTACTTCTCTCACGCCGTGGAGAAGGACAGCAGGAGAGACTACTGCTGCTTCGCCGCCTTCCCACGCATACGCACCATCGTTCAGAAGACCGCCATGTCCGTGGTCGTCAAGACCAGTAAGTGACGCGTCCACCTTATAGGTTTACTCTGATGGTGCGAAAAATGTGTTTTCAGAGCAATGGTGTGCACGAATCCATATTCATAGCAGGACTTCAGTAGCCATCCCAGCCACGCCCCCTTTGTTTTTATGTTGTGATTTTTTTTTCTTTTTATCATGGTGATGATTGTCGTGATTTGTCCGTGGTCGTCAAGACCAGTAAGTGACGCGTCCCCTTATTGGTTTACTCTGATGGTGCGAAAAATGTGTTTTCAGAGCAATGGTGTGCACGAATCCATATTCATAGCAGGACTTCAGTAGCCATCCCAGCCACGCCCCCTTTGTTTTTATGTTGTGATTTTTTTTTCTTTTTATCATGGTGATGATTGTCGTGATTGCATCCACTTTCTCCTCATTTTCATTGTTTTTTTTTGTCTCATTCACCTCCATTCCAGAAAAAAGTGACATGGATCCTGATGCTGGTGAGTTGTGTGAGTGAATCACCTCAGTGCTGTGTGTGTGTGTGTGTGTGTGTGTGTAAAAAGCCGTGATTGTATCATTGTTTGAAATGTATAAAGGTTTAGTTTTTCAGCAGCTGCATTACATCTTTAATTTGTTCATTTATACTTCTATCTTATTTAATGCTGCACTTCCATAGCGAATGCAATCCTGCAGAGGAGGCCCTCGCTTCTGACGCCCTCTGGTGGCAAATCGGAGAAACAGCTGGTTAAAGGAGAGGACTTGGAATTGGAGTGTATTGCTGAGGGATTGTAAGTAATTCTACAACTTTCAATCAAAAGTAATTATCAAAAAAATATTTTGTAATTTAAATACAAAAAAAAAAGTTTTGAACTGATATCAATGTATCACAGATTTTCAAAGAACAACATGATTGCAATTTATTTTAAGATACTTGTAATTGTTTAACTTGTTTTTAAGCTAGTTAATACATTTGAGAAAATGACTTATACGTTTGAATTCAATTTTGGGTTTACTGTGTTTAAATAATATGTCATTCTCGTTCTCTGTTAGTCCAACTCCACAGGTGGAGTGGGTAAAGATGGGTCAACAGCTCCCGGTTAAAGCCAAACTGAAAAATCATGGGAAATTGCTGATTGTGCCGGCCGTGGAACAGGACGACAGCGGGAAGTACATGTGCAAGGCCAAGAACGCGTTGGGCGAAGCCGTGCACTACTTCACAGTGAGAGTAGAAGGTACCGACGTCCTGAGCTTATTTTCCATTCCTCATTTAAATAATGGAGTGATCCTTGGACAAGCATTCAGAGCAGAGTGACTGTAGTTCTGCTAAATCAGGTTTCAGTGGTTCTTTAAAAAGAAGCCAGATTAAGTGCTGGATAAGGCACACAGATGTTTTAATTAAGAAATATGGCTACAGTATAAATTCCGAATTCAGAAATGTAATGAAGTCAAAGTACAGGAGTCTTACGAACATCATGTCCTTGAAACAAAGGAGATTAAAGCGGCTGCTTTGATATAAATATGAATATTATCAAACTCATAATTTCTTCTTTGAATAAAAAGTTCACAATAGGACAAAAAACTCGTTTGAAGATGAAATGCAATATTCATTCAGCCACATCACAAACCTGAATAGACAAGTAAGGATTTTTTTTTGTAAGGGTGTGCCATAAAAAGCAGTAATAATAATAAAATAAATAAATAAAATAAAATTGCACTGTAGCTTTGGTCACAGGTACATCATTGTGATCATTTGGTGAGAAATAAGGCCGTTTGAGACAATTTCATCAAAAATCCTGAAATATCTTTGAATAGTTCCTCTGGGTCCTCGGTACCGTTTCCACATGTTTAAATAAATACAAATGATTGGAAATAAAATAATTGCCACACATTGAATTACAGAAACTTACACATGATGCCTATAACAGCCGACATCTGAAGTGTCTCTGTGTGTCTGGCATGTAAATGTAGATTTTTTATCATAACTTATATTGAATAACACAGAAAGCTGTTCCTCAGTGTCTTTTTTTATTTTTAAAGCCGCTCTCTTTGATAACGCCTTGTGTTCACAGAGCCTCCGGAGTGGGTCTCTGAGCCCGAGAGTCAGCTCAGCATGATCGGCTCAGAGGTGCTCATCAAATGCTCCGCCACTGGGAATCCACAGCCCACCATCACGTGGAGGGTGAACGGCGTGCCTCTGCAGGGTCAGTCCCACACACACACACCCACACACAAAGTCCCAGTCTGATTGTTGGCATTTATTTTACATTTTTTCTCAAGATAACATATTGCACAAGACTGGTAGGAAAGTCGCTTAAGCCACAGATAGTAAGTGGACTCTTCTTCTCTGGTTGATTGACAGACGCCCCGGCAGCCAACAGGAAGACGTTTGACGACACCATCATTTTGCACAACGCACAAGCGTCCGACAGCGCGGTGTATCAGTGCGCGGCCTCCAACGCACACGGCAACCTGCTGTCCAACGCAAACATCATGATTATGAGTGAGTGTGACAGCTTTTCATTCACGGAGCCACAGCTTGCGATGGCCGATATTATTTTTTTACCAAGTGCATCAAAACAGTGAGAAGCAGCGATTTGTCTGGCGGCGTTTGCGTCTGACTGAGGTGGGATGATGGAGATGATGTTTGGCACGTGTCCATGAAGGATGCAAGGGACGAGGCGGTGGGAAAAAAAAACAAACATCAGCCCCGTTTCCTGACATTTTATTCCAACATGCTCCCCTCCCCTCGCCTCGTCAATTCCACACTGACTTCAGTGTCACAAGACAAACATGTGCTGCTTTGCAAAAGCAGATAAAACAAAAAGATATATATATATATATCTCTTTTCCACGGTTTTGCTCCAACATGGCGACTTTGTTCTGGGTGACACAGGAGTTAATAAAACCGGACGGGCCCTGAATGCTGAGTCCCAGCTGCTGCCTCTGTAAACAATTAGAGCAGACAGAGGATTTTAATGGGAGGCTTTGTCTACCTTGGATAAGGTGCACGCCTCATTATTCCGTTGTTTCCTTCTTTGATTTCATTTTTGCACACTTCTGACGACCTGAAATTATTATTATATTTTTTCTTACAATTCACGCAATGAAAAGCAAAAGGACCTTGTTTAACCTGCAATTATCGGCCTCTCTTTCTGCTGCTGTTTTGCTTTTTGCTAAAAATGCAAACTTGGGATCTCCATCCCTGTTTTTTTTTTTTTTTCCTGATGTTGCAGCCGTTCCATCTGTGGCGGTGCGCCCGCTGCTTCTTCCCTAACAACCTCTGATTGATGACTTTTCAGATCTGCCCCCCATGATTCTGACCGGCGACGGGGAGGATTACTCCGCCGTGGAGGGGAAGGGAGTGATGATGCACTGCAAGGTCTTCAGTTCTCCTCCTTCCAGAATCACCTGGTACATTTATCTTTATTTATTTTTATTTTTATTTTTTTCCGGTCTAACACACACACCAGCAGGGAGCAGTAGATGCTCGATGAATCCGACCCTCCTGTGCGTGGTTCATCTGTATCCCAGACCTGCTGTTTTCTGTAAAAACTCACCTTATCACTCAGCACTCAACATGTTCCGTACAGCAACTCTTATTACAAACTTTTGCTGCCATTGTGTGTCTTGTTTTATCCATTTAGACCAGGGACGGGCAACCTGTCAAGTCAATTTCAGAAACAATGCTATACTTGACTAATTAAATGATAGGGTTATACTTTCCTACTGACTTAGGCTGATGGCAGTTTTTTTTAATTGTTTTATTAATTCGATTTAATTAAATGAAATTGTATTTCATGACATTGTATTTCATGAAATTGTATTTCATGAAATTGTATTTCATGAAATTGCATATTTAATATATTTAATAAATGTCTTTATTTTATAATTTATTTTATTATTAATGACATTTTATTTGTTTCATTTCATCTCTTTTTATGTGTTTCAGGAGCAGAGAGGACTCCTCTGAATCCGTGGAGGGGCCCCGGTTCAGCGTCCACGAGAACGGCTCTCTGGAGATCTACAGCGCGCAGAGGGAGGACACGGGGCAGTACACGTGTTTGGTGAAAAACACGGAGGGGAATTCGGCCATCGACGCCACGCTCTACGTGAAAGGTAAACAGCCTTTTTTTTTTTTTTTTTTGAAGGCACATAGAATCTGCAGAGGTGGGCTCCTCACACACAGGTCCTGGAGGTGTGTCTAATAATTGTGTGGCCTGTGTGGCAGATCCCACCAGCATCGCCGTGGCCCCGGAGGACCAGCACATCCTAATAGGCACCACGGCCCAGCTCTCATGCCTGGCCAAGTACGACAAGTCCTTCAGCAACGACTTTCAGCTCCTGTGGGAAAAAGATGATGTAGAGATATCCCTTAACTACACCGGGAACTCGAGGTGGGGGTTTCTTGATTTTCTTCTTGTTTTCATTTATTTCATTTATTTTTTTACTCTCCGCAGCATCGCAGCCGGAGTCGTTTTTTTTTACTTTTAATTTCTATTCCCCCCCCCCCCCCCGTAAGTCAATATTACTCCTCCCCGTCTTTTCTGTCCACAGATACGTAGTGGAGGACGGCGTTCTTCACATTATTAACGTGAGCCACGGGGACCAGGGTGTGTACACGTGTGTGGCGAGGAGCCCGGTGGACCAGGACACGGCCTCGGCCCGGCTCACGGTGTTAGGTGAGCCCAACGTATTAAAACAGGCTCCGAGGCCCGGAGGATCCGAAACCCCTGGTGCCGCATCAAAATGTATGACGCAGCGTAGCTCACTATCGGCCCTTGTTCAGAATCTGACCTTAAATCGATAGGAATCAGCGGAGAACCTCCACCACGTCCCTGAATTTTTGGAATTATTTGATAGATTTTTTTATTTTGACTGTTTTTTTGTTTTTTTTTCCACACATTTGTGTGATTTTTCACATTCACATGTGTTGTTGCGCTGATTTTTGATCAGACGTCCCCAACGCACCTGAGAACGTGGTCCTGTCTGAACGCAAGAACCGAAGCGTGAAAGTGAAATGGATCCCAGGGGACGACCACAACAGCTCCACCACGGGTACGACAACAACACGCGTCTGCACGCACATGTTGTGTATTTGTAGTACATATATGAACGAGTGGGTCAATCTTTCATTGATTCATCCGTGCGTGACTCATGATGAAGCTCCCAGAGGAACACACACAAGCCGCCCAGAGCTGAGTTTGAGGAGTTTTTTAGCTGTTTTGGTTGCCATGACGATCCTAAAGTCCTCCGCCTGTAATTCCCTCTCTACTTTCTCGCAGAGTTTATAATCGAGTACGAGGAGAGCCAATGGGAGCCAGGGAACTGGAAGGAGCTGCTCCGGGTCCCCGGGAACCACAACTCGGCCCTGCTCAAACTCCACGGACACGTGGACTACTGCTTCCGTGTTTCTGGCGTGAACGCCGTGGGGCGGGGCCGCGCCAGCCAGCCCACGGACCGATACAAAACCCCGGCCGCAGGTGTGACTCCTCCTCCTTCTCGCTGTTTATTATCAGCCCTCTGTGAACTTCAAAAAAAACAAAAAAACTCAGACCTGCTTCATAATTGATTCCACTCCTCAGCTCTCCACGCGCTCCCATTTCAACCGGAGATTTATTCCACGATGCGGATAAAATCTATATTCCTTTTCTCTTTTTTGTTTTTTTTATTTTTCCACAGCGCCCGACAAGAACCCTGAAAACATCAAAATCGAAGGTCATTTGCCACATGAAATGGATATCAACTGGGAGGTGAGGGAGAGAGTTTGCTCTTTTATTATCCTCCCACTGTAGATCCTGTAATGTGGGGGCCACCTTTGCGTAGTGAATTATTCACATCACTCACAGTTTTTTTTTTTTTTTTTGGGGGGGGGTGGGCTAGGACTGTCTGTGAGAGAATAGAGATGGAATTTGATCAATGTTCAATTGGTAATTACCATTGGAGAAAAAAATAATAATTTCAGAAATGGAACAGGCCCACTTTTGGATAATTCATTCTGTGGTTTCGGATCTTTAAGAAAAGCAATTTCTTTTTGGATCACTGGGAAACAGTTCCCACTGAAAGGTGCTCGTTTCTTTGATGAGGAAGAGAAAGGAGGGGAATTCTTTCTTTCGACGCGCACGGTAATAAATTCAGCTTTATTGTAGAGGGGGAAAAAAAAAAAAAAGATGAATCTCTCCCCTCTACTTTTTATCTGGTTACCCTGTCATCGTAGCGTCGTGGATTCACCAGCTCTCCCCCTCTGTTAATGATTTGCCTTTGTGGGGGGGAACAAAGAATCGTATCTCATTCTATTTTCTCATGCTCTGCCCTTTTTTTTTTTTTGCGAGGAGATAACTCCTTTCATCTATGATAATATACAAAGCCCTATAAAAAAAAGAATAAAATAAAAAACTCACTCCTCGACCAGGTCAATTGTTCCATTGTTTTGCTAGATATGGGGATTAAACACGGTCATTTTAATCCCACAGTGCTATTGAGCCCAGAAACACACTATTGTTCTTATTTATTTATATATTTTTTTTATTTTAAAATTTTTTTTAATGCCGCCCCCCATTCAGCCCCTGTTACCCATCGAGCACAACGGGCCTGGCCTGGAGTATAAGGTGAGCTACAGACGGCAGGACATGGGGGAGGAGTGGAAGGAGCACATGGTGAAGAGGCACGCGTTTGTGGTCAAGAACACGCCCACCTTCGTCCCCTACGAGCTGAAGATCCAGACCCGGAACCATCAGGGCTGGGCCCCCCAGCCCAAGATAATCACGGGCTACTCGGGAGAGGACTGTGAGTAGTTCTGTAATAATAATAATAATAATAATAATAATAATAATAATAATAATAATAATAATAATAATTTGATAATCAATTATCAATAATTTCCTTTAAAGAAATCTATCGGGAGGTTGTTTTTATTTTTATTTTTTGTCGTCCTCAATTCTCGAAAAACGTTTCATAGATTCAGGACTCACCAGCTGCTTTATTTAAAATATTTGACAAAAGATACACTTAAGATACGTAGAAAAAAACCCAACCTGCAACCAGAAACATTATAGATTTTTTTTTTCTTAATTAAATCCTGGTGAGAAAAAACCAGGGAGATAGACCAATGAATTATCTCATGGCTATTATTTAAATTTTTTGTCGTCCTCAATTCTCGAAAAACGTTTCATAGATTCAGGACTCACTAGCTGCTTTATTTAAAATATTTGACAAAAGATACACTTAAGATACGTAGAAAAAAACCCAACCTGCAACCAGAAACATTATAGATTTTTTTTTTCTTAATTAAATCCTGGTGAGAAAAAACCAGGGAGATAGACCAATGAATTATCTCATGGCTATTTTTTTTTGCCCCCGTGGACACAGATTGCAGATTGTCCTGGTGGATAAAACTGATTATACGTCTGGACTTTACCCACATGAACTTAAATGGTTTTCTGGGTATTAGAAGATAGAATTGCACAAAAAAGCGTCTCGTTGGCAAAGTGCAGCGTAACCAGTGTAGCTTCAGGATATGTGATTTTTTTTTTCATTTTTTATGGAGAAATATGTGGTTTAATTAAAATATTTTCTCCCCTCTCTGCTTTACTCCGGCATTTTTCAGCTGGGCTATTCAGGTGGATTTTTGTTCCGTGATTTTTTTATACGCTTTGTCATTTTTTTTAAATGTTTGGGAGTGAATAAAACATTTCTTCTCAAGGGTTGTGTGATGAATCGGTAAGAGTTTTTGCCCAGACGCAGTCATTACTGAGTCCTACTGTATTTCCTGTGTTAAAGCTGTCTTCTGGATTTGCCCCAAGGAGGCCCACACAGGTCACGACACCTCTCACTGTTGTGTCCTTGCTCCAGTGTGGTGGTAGAAACGACTTACTTACCCCTTTTAGAGCCCATTCATTGATTTGTTATTGATTGATTGATTGGTCCCCAATAGCGTTCCTGTTTCTAGCTGTTTTGTGTCTCCTCTTTCGGTTTTGTCCCTTTAACATAAATGACTATAGGTTATTTTCTAGGAACACCATAGAGAGGCTTTACCTGTTTTTTTTTTTGCCTTTGACTAACCCCTCAGTTGCCTGTAGATATTAACGCGTGCCTTTGCCTTTTTCCAGTTCCCTCGGCGGCGCCGGATGATGTGGCGGTGGAAGTGATGAACAGCACGCTGGTCAAGGTCAGCTGGATGCGCGTACACAAGGACAAGCTCCACGGACACCTGGGAGGCTACAGGGTAAATACCTCAAAAAACAGGAGAGCTTTGCTTTTAGAGCCACAGTTTAAAAGGGAAACAGCCCTGACTTCTCCGTGTCGGCGTGTGTGCGTGCGTGCGTGCGTGTGTGTGTGTGTGCTGTAGGTAAACTGGTGGCGTCTGCGCAGCCTGGTGGACTCCAAAAAATCTCCCGGAGACAAACACACGCTGACGTTCCCCGGGGACCGCGAAGGCGCCACCGTCCCGGGACTGACGCCGTTCTCCGAGTACAGCCTCATCGTCATGACCTTCAACGGGCGGGGCAACGGGCCCGGCAGCCATGCCGTTAACTTCAAAACCCCCGAGGGAGGTGGGTGTGTGTTTGGGAGAAACAAAACAGAAGCATGAGGCGTGATCGATTCACAACTACTGAAGGAAAAAAAAAAAAAAATCTAATAATAATAGGAAACTGGGTTGGAGAGAGTCCCAGGGCTTACTGTGTGTGTATTGCCCTCTCCACAGTGCCAGAGAAAAATCCTGCTTTCAGGGTCACGGATGTTCAAAAGCACACGGCCTCCCTGGCCTGGGCGCCGCCCCCGGAGCCTAATGGGATCCTCACCGGGTACCTCCTGGAGTATCAGCTCAGTACGTATCTCTATGTTTCATCCTTTGCACTCAGCTCACTCCGATTTATTGGTACACACAGATCCTGTTTTTTTTTTTTCTTTCATTGCGTGTTTACATCCCTCTGTGCCTTTTCCTGTATTGGAATACACAAAAAAAACACACACAGGCTACATTTTTTTCCCCCTGTCTG
>JAFBJU010001623.1:92500-131103 GCA_016785305.1 Colistium nudipinnis
CCCCCCCCCCTCCCCCCACAGCTTCCACTCAGGCTTCCACTGTCGGCCTCAGTATGTAGATCCGTGTCTATGTAGGCATGCCGTACCTACGCACATACCATTTTAAATCGTTATTATGCAAATGACGTGGTATGTATGCGGTATGACATGTTTGTCGCAGTAGTGCTCCGTAGGTAGCGAGTGCATGTTTCGATTTAGACGCGTGGACAGGTGTGGATGCCACCAGCCCGAGTCAATCCTCAGGTTTTGAGCAGTTGGGCACCTTTTATTTCATTTGTCCTATTTTTCCCCGTGCGCATCATGGTAAAGCTCCAAAAAAAAAAAAACCCGCTGGTGCGCGGATAATTGACCTCGTCCGCTGTTGTGCCCTCGCCATCAGCCTTCTCCGACGCCTCCTTTCATTAGAGAAACGCCAACTTCGTCTCAAAGATAAAGTTTGCGTCTTCCCCTCTAATAACAGTGGTAATGAGTCACCTAATTATGAATTCATACTAATCTGGGCTCATTAGTGGCTGTAAACGAATATTGACTTTTATCCCCAGCCACGACAGACTCCGTGCAACATGTCTGACTCAAGCTGGGGAAATAAATGACGCTTCAAGAGCCAAATCAGGGATGAAGATCAGACACACTTCCATCCTCCTCTCTTTAAATTAGCTTAACGCTTTATAATTTATGCATAGGGATAATTAAGTGTTTTTTTTTTAAAGGCAAGATCAAGTCAATTTAACACGCCTCACCTGGAATATACGTTTTTTTTCATATATATGACATTTTACCGTAGATGTGTAGTTACTAACATTAGAATTTAGCTGAGAATAGCATGCGTGCTAACAGTAGAACGTAGCGCCCCCCCCCCCACACCCCGGGGGGCTCAACCCCCAAATGATAACCACCAGGTCTGTGTTTCTTTTCAGGCAAGTCAGCTTCCACACCCACACTTCCGAGCACTCCACGGTCCCCGGTGACCAAACCCACTCGTTCCACCATAGGTAGAGCCGCAACACATTGTGACACAACCAGCGTGGAATCGCAGACACACAAAAGCTGTGAAGTTACATATATATATATATATATATATATATGAAAAGAAAAAACTTGTTTTTGTGTTTTCTGGATATTTCTGTGTCAAAGCTTTCTAATTAGCTTAATTAGTGGTATTTATTATTATTTGATATTATAGAGGTGTTTCCAGTGGCAACAGCACGAGCTGGATTGTGCGAGTAACCGCTCGGCGTTTTATTGTTTGTTTTTGCGAGACAAGCGGATGCTAATGAAAAAGCTGGTTTTAATTTCACCGGCTTGGGACCCCGCAGGGGAAATCTCGGATCCGAAGATCTATATCGTGATCTGAGAGTCTGAGAGTGGAGTCGCCTGAACGGGACAAATACGTCTAATTGTCAGTGATTGATTTGTTGAGGCCCCGGCGCCCCCCCCCCCCTCCGTTCGCAGCCGAGTATCGACCCAACAGTCACCTGACATTTCCTTGTAATCTTCAACCGCATAAACACGGCATGCGGCTGCGGGACACACGTGTGTCCGGGGGGAGGCGTGAGGGTAACACTCACAGGACAGGGGGATAAGTGGATAAGTGGAAGCTGTTAACTGAGAGCTCCTATATCCGGAATATTTTCATTTTCCTATATATATATATATATATATATATAGTGTGAGTGTGTGAGCCTGCTGACTTTTTGAAGGTGGCGTCTCCCAACGCTCCCCGCTGGGCGAGCAGCTGCTTCCTGCGAGGCCGAGGAGTCGTGGTGGAAAAAAAAAAAAAAAGTCAGCAGCCACCTCGGAGGTATTTTTAGTTCAGGGGGCCTGTGTCAGTGGAAGTCAACACACGGCTCTAATAATTGGAATTACCATAGTTGTGGGCTAATCCATCAACATTAGTCGGAGGGGGGGGGGGGTGTCCTTGTGTGCCGAATTATCACCTGAGCAAATAATGCACCTGAGCTGGAGACGGGGCCGGAGATTTGCATGTTTGCCGCAAGGGGTGGGGGGGTGTGGGGTGTGGGTGGGGGGGGGGGGGGGCTCAGACGGGGGGGGGGGGGGGGTGCTCAGACAGCTGCCTTCAGACCGCGCCAACGATGCGTATCATTCACGGCATTATTAGATTCTTTTTTTTAAGGAGATGTTGGAAAAACATGGCGTTATAAAATCTCATTCATAAGTGGAATGCCTCAGAGGTAAAAAATAACACAATGTATAGCTGTCACTGGAGATAAATCTTTTTTTTTAATTGTGATGAATTCTTTTATTAAAGAGGATCTGCCTCGGTTTTGAGTAAAAGGAGAAAAGGTGTGGACAGGAACTTTTATAGACTGACCTATGGATTATTGGGCACGAGTTTGTTTTTAATGCCCAATATGAAATAAAACGGGTATTTGGCATTTATCCAACCGGATTATAACTTGCCCATGTGGAGTTGGCCTTTATGTTATTATGCACGGAGACCTAATATAATTCAACGGTAAAATGCCGAAATAAAATGAGAAAAGAGTTTCGAAATGAGAAAGTTTATTTTCAGATGAGTCAAAAATGTTGTCGGGTCTTTTCAGGTGAACCCTGAAAAGCATGTCGGAAGATGTAATCACGCATCCAGAAGAACTCAGGTTAAATAATAAATAAATAAACGAATCGACCTTATTGGAGCGAGCGCATCCTTGAGCCGTGGCGTATGGTCCTTGGCGGAGTCGCTGGGATTTACGCCGCAGTGATTAATTAGACAAGTGGGATTAGCAGTTTAATATGAACAGCGGAGCGTTTCCACCCCCAGCAACACCGGCGCCACCGGGTCGACGTTGGTCGGTTGTAGACATTGCGTGCAGTGAAAAGGCCCCGGCCTGTCAAAGTCACCGGGTGTGTTATGGTTTGGTCCTCCTCAGGTCTGCCCAGCGTCCACGGAGGAATATCCACCCAGGGCTGGTTCATCGGCCTGATGAGCGCCATCGCTCTGCTCACGCTCATTGTGTTGATCGCCTGCTTTGTCAACAGGAACAAAGGGGGGAAGTATTCCGGTAGGTACACACACACACACACGCACATCACCTCGCGCAAATAGTAATTGTTGCTCACAGCATCGTTTTATTTTCCACTTCCATTTGTTGCTATGAAAGAAATAATCAATCACCCTTGATGCCATTATTGGAACAACACGTAGAATAATATGTTTTTTTTTTTTTTTTTTTTTCCCAGGCCTATATTTATTTTCCTGCAAATACAAACAAAAACTAGGCCCAGTGTATTGATAGGATAATTTGCATTTTCTACTGTAGGTCAAGCATTTTGAATGTTGCCTCGTGTAAACATGCAGCTTTTTTTTTTTTGGTTTTGCCACCACATTCTAAACAAAGAGACACAAAATGCACATTGCTGCGCAGGGGGGAGCCTGCGACGACATCAGCTCCGCGGGGTCTCGGTGATAAGCCTCCTGTTGAGGACACGAGAGTCCTTATCGGCTTTATTATTCACCGCTAATGGCCGTCAGGTTGTCACCGGGCGTCAGTCGCCAGGGAGACGCTGCTCCGTCCTTTGTTTTCTCATTAACTTCTCATTATCTCCACCGATGCTCCGACAAGCTTTTCCTCTTCATTCACCTGAGTCGTTTTTTTAAATCACACCACACATAGGACTATGCAATTATGGTGATGATGATTGTAATAATAATAATAATAATAATAATAATAATAATAATATTATTATTATTATTATTATTATTATTATTATTATTATTATTATTATTATTATTATTATTATTATTATTATTACATTCCAATTCATTGCATTTTTTTTCCTCTTCAAATCTAATGATATAAAAAAAATCTTATATGCAATGCTCAATTCTGACATAGGATAAGATTTTTTTTTCATGCTGGAAATTTACATTTTGCTCTTTTCACTCAGGCTTTCATCCAGTGAATAAGTTCAGGGAAATAAGGGAGAGTGAATCCAACTTGTTCAAACAGCGTTTCCAGTCGAGGGACACAATGTTTTTTTTTTTTTCATTATGCAGCCATCACTGATATCTTCTCTTCATTTTGTGCGCAGTGAAGGAGAAAGAAGACCTTCATCCGGACGTGGAGTCCCAGGGCATGAATGACGACACGTTCTGCGAGTACAGGTGAGGAGGATCATGGGAAGCGTTATTTCACGCACGGCGGTGGATCAATTTGCCTCTCGTAGCTCGTGGCCCCGTTTTCTTCCTTCCCCATCTTCTTTCAGTAATTCTTCTCTGCATTCTTTTTCGTCTCTCTCTCTCTCTCGCTCAAAAAGACATCCCAGCATGCACCAGGTTCACGTGGAGCCTCGCGCTTCCTCTCTTCAAAGACATTTGATGAACTGAGTAACTGGAATGTACGTGATGAACAGCAGTAGTGTCCCCCGAGCTGTTTGCCCCTCCTCCCTGTATAGCGCATTGTGTTGTTAGAGCCCGTGTTGTGTTGGTGTTGGGTGTGTAAGGCGTTGTAAAAAAAAAAAAAAAGGGACGCACGTAATGTGCCGTTTTCTCTCCTTGGTGCAGCTGAGCAGCAGGAGGTGAAAACCAATCAGTGTAATTGAAAGCAGCTCATCTCCACTGCCGTAATATCTGGCCTCGATTCATTAATCCTGCAGAGGTCCAATTCCCGGTGTAATTCCCTAATCGGGGAAAAATCTGATCGCACAACAACAACGACACGACCCTGATGTGATGAAGTCAAAAGTGGCCGAGTGTGACTCTTGTTGCACCAGATATTTGTTATCTCTGACGGTAAAATACTGCTGGAAATTCTAGCTTTTACTTTGTAAAAGTATTTTTGTTCACTTTTTAAACTGTGCGACTGACTCCAAAGTAGACAATCTTTCCTTGTGATCATGTGACACGCAGTTTCAGCTCAAACTAAATCTGGACGTGCAGATATGGGAGGAGCGATATCGCACACCTCATCTCATTCTTGGCAGGAAATGCAAAAAAAAAAATAAAAAATCACACGGTTCCCAAAACAGTTCTCGAACGACTGTGGCTCGTCGCCACGGCAACGGTTCACTTTAATATTTCCCACTCTGTAAGTTAAATTAGCTTTGGCGAAAGTTTTTTTTAACATAAGATTTTTTTGACCGTATTTTTAAAACGTCAACTTGGAAACGGGTCATTGTGTAGACTAGAAATCCTGCACTAGCTGTGTGTGTGTGTGTGTGTGTTACGCCTCAGTTACTGTGCGTAACTCCGTAAGTGAGTAGTGATATATAGACGTGTTTGAATTCACTGTGCTATAAATTTAAAATGAGGCCTCAGCATAATGTAAGAAACCTACACACTGTTTATTTGTGCATTACAGGCCCAGGCAGTGTTCCCCTTATTGTCGTCCCCCTTCAGTGTATCTCCGCTTTGAGCAATGCTTCGATGCATGCGCCAAAGCGGCAATTCTTGTCTCAGTGTGTGCAATGTGTGTGTTCATTTCCCATTGGTCAGCCCGTAGAGGTAAACACTAAAGCCACACACACACACACAGGGCCATCACGGCGGGCAGGGATGGCTCAGGCCCCGCGGACCCCCGCTCCTCTCCAATAAGCTGTAGAGTGAAGCCAGGGGTGAAATGAGCTGATTGTAAATCTCTCTCTCTCTCTTTCTCCTGTTCTCCCCTCGCAGTGACAACGACGAGAAGCCTCTGAAGGGCAGCCAGCGCTCGCTGAGCCGGGACATCAAGGCCGGGGACAGCGGGGACAGCCTGGTGGACTACGGCGACGAGGACGTCCAGTTCAACGAGGACGGCTCCTTCATCGGCGAGTACGCCGGCCGCAAGGAGAAGAGGGCGTCGGCCGAGGTCAAAGCCACCGCCCAGACTCCAGCGTGAGGGGAGGGAGGGGGGGGGGGCGGAGCCACCATCCATCCATCGCTATCCATCACCATCCTTGCCCTTTCCACAAAAAAACGAACAAATAAGAGAGAGAGAGACATTACCCTCAGCGTGCACAAAGTTGTGTGTCAAACGTAACGCGTCGTTGCCGAGTGAGCGCGGCCATTCTCACTTTACGAAGCTCTGTTTTGTCCAGTTGCAGCCGAATGACCGTTACTAAATACTGTGTATATATAATGTGTATATTCTATGTGCGGAGTGTCATTTTTTTTATAATTATTATTACACACAACATTTAGAGGGCTTCCATTTTTATTTTGAATGTTTTTCATGACTTGAGCTGCATCACTGTTTGTACCAATGTGACAAAAAAATAAAAATCTCTGGCCATCGCCACATCATTAAATGCAGCTTCGTGGCGTTTTCAAGTTGATATTTTTCAATTGGAGCCAATATTACTGACCCTTTTTATATTTGAAATGGATTCGTTAAATATGATGTAAGATGTGTATAAAGGTGGCTTATTAACTTATTCTTTTTTTTGTTCCAGGGGTTTTATACCCGACAATATAACACCAAGATTTACATATCATTTTATATCATAAACATTGGACCGTAAATCTACCCTGTGATGTTAGAAAGAAAATATAATTTAGATGTTATGCGTTGTTTATGAACATTTAGAGCCATCGGACATTTATAAACTGCAAAACCTAGACTCGGCGTGGTAAGAGAATTTCAAAAATGTAATCCGTTGCAGGTCACTGTGTTCATCATTATACAGTCCATAGGCAACTTTAGCATTTGCAATGCATGCAATTTCAGAAAATCACGGCAAGTTCACTCTTGTGTACTACTCAAGTACTCCAGTATTTTGCAAGTATAACAATGAATTACTGCAGTATTGGCAAGAGTACACCAGAGTGGTGAAAATCATAGCTGCACATAGCCTGACTTTTATTTCCAGTGTGTACCCGGCTCTAAAAACAGGAAAAGACAAAAATCTATTTGACAGCCATTTTTGATTTAATTTTAATGTTTTCACCAGAAACATTGATTCCTTTTAAGTTCCCCACTTAGAGCCAGATTTTTTTTTTCAGATATGCTGGGTCATTGCAACCCTATGACATCATCACCGTTTTTTCTCCTCAGAGTTGATCAGCAAAGTGACCTCATATCTGTAATGGATGACAGACTCTGGTAATCAGATTACTGTGATCTGGTTGCATGTTCTTGCCGTCCGTGCCGAACGGCGGATACGTTATTCTGCATCAGTCCCAACAAGCCTGACTCGGTCACCATTGAAAACTTCAGTCGTTATGTTATTTGCACCTCCATCACAACAGTCGCAGTGTTTTGAAAAAAAAAAAAAAAATATTAAGCCATTGCATGGTAAGAATGTTAATTGGTGTTTTGGATGTTATTAAATTGCTTTACTTTCCTACGTCCTGTTAATGCTCTGAATGACTTGGTCCTGTTGTAATTTGAATGTCCTTGATGCGTACGGGGAATGTGTGGAGCACCCCCCCCCCCACACACACACACACACACACACACATAAGTAGACAGCTAAATATCTCCTTTTACCTCCAGCTAAGAGTAAAAAAAGTACGAGTGGAGGTAAAGTAGTACCTGCAGGAAGAAAAAACGTCCTCCTCGTCTCTGAATAAAATAGCAGATGTTTGACAAATTGTTCCCAGCAGCGGGATGACTTTAACAAACGCGGCACGGGGGGTCAAGTCTCTGTCTGAGTGGGCTCCACGGAGGAATGAGAGCTGTAATCACGTCTGATGGCGGATGGTGGGGGAGTGTCACCGCCGCGAAGGGGCTCACCGTGTGGCTCACATCTGCCTCACTCAGCCAGGTCTCTCCGTGAGAGGCCTCAGCTCTTAGGTGTGTGTGTGTGTGTGTGTGTGACCTTCAGGCGTGGAGAGTGGACCCTCAGATGGGCAAGCTGGGTCTCCTCGCTGGATCTGCTGTTGAGTGTTGCAGAAGGTGATTCTGCAACATGACAATCACTCCTCCGTGGGGAGAGGAAAAATAAAAATCTCCTGATGTATTTATTTACTTTAAATGGAGTGGTGTTGACCGTGTTAATGATGAGCACCCCCCCCCCCCCCCCCGCCCCCCTTCCCCAAACCTGTTTTGCTGCACGCCCCCCCTTCCCCAAACCTGTTTTGCTGATGCTGCAGAAATGGCAGATGTTCATTTTTAATAACTTGGTGCCCTTGAGCATCTCAAATTTCACAACCTTCACCATTGAGATTAAGCTACGCCGGAGAGGTTGGACAGATTCAAAGGTTGTCTTTTTTTGCGCGATGGTGGTTTAAAAAAAAAAACAACAAAAAAAGAATCATAGTGAACAGTGACGGGAATAGTAAGTCCTTTATGTTCTTTAGCTTTACGTGTGCACTGTGCCTAGATGCTGGTGAATATATTTATATTGCGATATATTTATATTGCGATATATCGCGATATAAATATATTTTAATAATATATTATTAAATATATATAATATATTTTAGCACCTGCTCCGCAGCACTTCCTCCTAAATAATTACTGTTGCTGTTATTCCTGGTTTCTGTATTTTACTTTCTTCCGTGAGAATGCACAGTGAATCCACGCAAAGGTAAAGTTTTAGTGTCCACGTGACAGATATGACATTTCTTTTTCCACGTTGTCTAATCAAGGAGCTGGAACAAATTGAAATTGATCTTTTTTTTTTTTAGATAAATTGTGATCGATCGCCATTTCCACCAGTCAACGTTTAGGCAGCGCCAGGCGACGAGTTCGTTGGGAGGGGAGTTACATGATTTATGTGTGAGTGTCACGATTGTGTGGGTGTGTGATGCACAGATTTCATTAGGTAGCTGATCATTGATGAGTTTAATAGGCAAACAAAACAAAAAAAATGTCAATCGGACAAAAGGCCAGAAAAATAGTCAAAACTAAAAATAAAGGACTCCTACGTGTCAGAGGAAATATTCTATACTTCATTTAATCATAAATGATTTTTTGTTACTTTTTATCTGTTTTTTAAAAAAATGGGGGTTATGACAAAATGGTCAGTCCTTGAAATGGAGAGAAAAATGATGCCACCCTTGGGTGTCTTTCCCCTGGAAAAGATTCACACCTGTAAATAATTTGAAATTTGAGCATTACGCAGAGTCTGTGAGAAGCTGCCACGGAGGGAGCATCACGTCTCTATCCGTATCTCGGGGAGGGACGAGTGCAGGGCCGGAGTCGTGGAGACATGGTTTCGTTTTCCCGGGGAGTCTGTGGAAATCTGCGCAGGTTGTCAAATCCAGTCAGTCCGGACAAGGCTGGGTGTCTGCGAAAGTAGAATCTGAGCAAACCTGGCAACCTCAATATCAACAAGACGTCAGGGCGCAGTGAGCATCACGATGTGATGCAGGGGCGCTATTTGGAAAACCTGCCTCTGCATCACATCATGATTTTACAAATATGGGTAGGCACACACACACACACACACACACACACACACACACTTATATGTTGTCTGCATTGGGTCGCGAGTTAATTCGGCTAATATTTTATGCAACACCCTTGGAGCAGCACATGTATATTATAAATATATGGTCTGTGTGTATATATATATATATATAAATATATAGTGCCATACTGTATATTTGCCCCGGCTTTCATGCGCCATATCCTACACATGATTCCATAATGCCAGCCATTAGAAAGACTTTAGAATATTATTCCTTTGTGAGTCTGGGTCTCTAATGGATGGTCACAGCGGGCGGGGGGGGGCGGTCAATGACTGAGAGCAGAGGGTGGGCTTTTAATAGCTGCAGTGATGTGAGGGAGCCAGTGTTTCATATAAATCAGAGTTACAAATAATATAAGAGCGGAACCAGTGATGTGAGGGAGCCAGTGTTACATATAAATCAGAGTTACAAATAATATAAGAGCGGAACGAACGACGGAAGCCTGCAAGGTCTTTTGCTGAAAAATAAAATTAAAATGGCCATATGAAGTAGAGAGGAAAAATGGACTCCTTCCCACGCCTTGGAATTTTTTTTTCCAATTTTGCCAAAAAAAAGGCCGTCAGGCTGACATGAAAAAAAAAAAAAAGTGGATTCCAATTATCATTTGGCACCATAGCGGTGATAAAATGTTGCCTGGCGCCAGATGACTTCATACTCCTCGATAAGGCGGGAGATTTCACAAAACGCTTTCTTCAACAGACACAAAGCTAAAAGGGCCTTTACTGCCGTTTACATCAGAAATTATAAGTGGGCAAAAGGAAGGCGGCGGCTGAGTGATTCATGCAGGCAGGTAATGAGAAATCTGAGGCAGCCATTCATTCGGAGATGTGCTGCTGAATTTCCACAGCTGCAGGCCTGTGACTGTTTTCAAAGTGCCGGGACATCTGAGCGACTGATCTCAACACATCCTGCAAATGAATCGGTCCCGCAGGTCTCCAGAGCTGTCAGCAACTCACTTTGTATGAGAGCTTCATTCATCAGCACACTTTCTTTTTTTTTTTTTTTTTTTTCCTCCTGTGAGTCGCAACTTTTGGAAAAAAAAAAAGAGGTGAAAGAAACGTAGTAGAACTTTTTTTTTTTTTGTATGTGCTGAGTATACATGTGGCTTTAAGGAACATCTGTGCAGTTAAATCACGGACGGCTGCCCGTCTTCCAGGTGAAGTTTAATCACATTTTTTTTTTCTGCCTCTGGAGACATCAGTCACCGCCTGGAATAAATGAAAAAACGTCATTGGCATTGATGCAGACTTTATGTTTTTATCCGTTTCATCCATCCATAGTCTGTGGCATTGAAAAAAAAAAGTGCATTCATTCATGACATGTTTTAGAAAGTGTATTCGCATTGCCACTAATTATAAGGAAAATATGAAATAACTTTGGTCCCAAGTCTACTCCCAAATGTTCCGATTTTCCCCTAAATAACTGGAATTAATTTCACGTCAAGTGTGAAATTATTGAATTAAAACTATTTTTTATCAATGCAGAGATGATCTGGCCACCTGCCTGTCAAGGAGTTGTTCGACCAGAAATACTAACTGTCCAGTTGTGTAGCTTGGTTGTGTGTCTGTGTGCTTCCACCATGCACTGAGAACACAAATGGAGGAGGGAGCTGGGAGAGACAAAAAAAAACGACCACTTTGATTTGATCCTGGACGGAGAAACATCAAGTGAGGATGAATATTATCTGCCTAACCTTTGAGAGATCATCATAGTGTGTGTGTGTGTGTGTGTGTGTTGCAGAGAGTTTTCCGGAATATTTGTCGCACTTAACACTCATCAGTCCTTGAGACGAGGAGCGGCTTGAACACTGAATCATTTACATTCGTTTTATTCGTAGGACACTCCGGCGTCCCACTTCCCTGCGACCCCACTCCAGAGGCAGCTGTGAGGGTGATGGTGATTACACAGCAATGTCCGCCGTCTGGACCCGGCCCCCTACCAGTCGTTTCATCCAAAACCCTCAGGCACCACGCGGCGTTCTTTCCGCGAAGGGCATCATTTACTGGAGTGCAGGACTCGGAGGGTCGTATCTAGCTCGCACAGATGCCCCGATCTGGCTTTCGGCTTTGGGAATGCCGGCTACGGGGGAACATGTGGTGGTGCCAAGGGTCCTAAGGGTGGGGGTGGGGGTTAGATGGTTCCATATCAGAGAGCCCCACCAGGGCAGAGAGTGGGCCGCATGGGGCCCCCCTTCGGAGCCAGATGGCCCCCGTGTCGCACCTCACTCCTCTGTTCGTCTCGTGACTCTGTTCATGTACTCATCAATTGTTCTTTTTCTCATTCAGAAAAAAAAAAAAAATCTCAAAGAAAATATTATTTTTCATATTTGTTTTTCCAACGTTATATTTTTTTTCAATAATGCAACCAAAAATGTTACTATCAATGTTCAAAATTGAATGTTTGGTGGGGAGACACAAATCACAACTTCTCTGAAAGGCCACTGACCAAACGTAACAATGTTGGTCTCTCCATACTAAGACAATATTTTTTTTTATCTTCAAATGGCTCCCAAGAATATAAATGATCACTCTGCCCGTGTTGATCTAAATGGAGGTAGCAATGCCACAAACAAAAATAAAACACTCCAATAATGTGGGCCCTGACATCACCTGACCTCATTAAAACCAGGAAGTGCTCACCCCGCTCCTCCCCCACAGTGCACCTAGAAAGTGAAGTAACAAAGGAGCAAACAATTGTGAGTAGGACCAAAGGAAAACCCACCGATACGCACAATTTCAACCTGTAGACTAATCAAACTTAATGACTGCCTTTGATTTATTTCCTCATATACAGAGACGGTGAAATAGGACCGTGCAAAAACAAACCTGGGATTATGTGTGTGTGTGTGTGTGTGTGTGTGTGGAGCGATACTACCAAAGCGATGGTAAGTTACAACAACAACAACACGAGGCAAAAATAATATGGATTAATGTGTCTGGTGAATAAAAGAGACAAATAGTGAGTTAGAGGGAGAGTCGCACACGGCACTGCTCTGACCAACTAAATCACACTTTTACTTCTCAGTAATAAAAAAAACAAAAAACTTTTTGTTTCACTTTAACGCAGCACAACTCCAGGATGGGCTCTGGGTTCATTCGGGGTCCACCTACGAGCTGAGGGGCCGAGAGAAAAGAAGCCGGCGGAGGCCGCAGAATCTTGTCGGACTGAAAAGGTAGAGTCATATTTTATTACCAGAGATAAATGGCAGTGTTTTGGTTGATGTTATGCTTTCCAGCCACTGATGGTTTATGAACTATTTGAGAGTGTAGTACTTGTGCGGTGTTATACAATGTTGCGGACTTGTCCTTTTAGTCGTTTTTTGTCCATTACTGTAAAAAAAAAAGAAAAGTGACACGGTTGGTTTGTTGGGCCAGAGTCGCAGGAAATCATAAAAATACCGTGGCAGCATTTATTAAATGGAGCCGCTAGATTATTGGATAATTGCAGGAAGTCAAAAGTTCAAATGATCATTCAATCCCATTAAGCTGCTCCACAGTAAATACTGTGTGTGTGTGTGTGTATGTGTGTGTGTGTGAATTGATAAACGGGCTAAAAGGGTAACCCGGGCATGGCCCCGAGCTTGTACTCTATAACAATGCAATTTTCTTCTTTTTTTTTTATCATTATTATTTATTCAAGTGCCGTTGAGGGCACTGAACAAATTGTCTTTATTGTCCAAATGGCTCCTTGCAAATCCTGGTTCGTCGTTCCTGGGTCTGACAATTATTGCCCCGGATAAGCCGTCCTCTGCAAAAAGGACAAATAGACTTCGCAATGCAAGTGTGCGGTGATACATATGTTCACACACACACACACGCACACAGTGTGTTGTCGTAAGCTTTTCCAGGGCATTAGCTGCAGGATTTACTGGCCATCAGCGGAAGTGTAATACATATATAGCTTGTTTAGAATATGTCGTGGGGTGTGGGGGGGGGGGGGGCTAGCAACTCCCCCTGAAATAAAATTGTGTAAAATAATACTGAGGGAAATGTGATGATATTCAATTTGATTTGATTTTATTAGAGCTGAGAAAGGTGAGGAGGATAAAGGGGCAAAATACAAAGTGAAACACTGATCTTTGATATTTCAGCAAAACAGATTTTTGACTACAGGAGATAAATCAAATGATTCCCCATCAGGTGAATATTGGTTGTAAAACGGCCTTTTAATTTGAAATAATGTTTTTTATCCAAAAAAAAAAAAAATAAGAAAAATGGCTGTGGTGTAATAAATCAGAGAAAGCCTATTTCTGACGCAGCTCGGTCTGAGTGGAGGTGTTTCCCCCCGGGCCCGGGTTCTAGCTCAGACTCGGACTAATGACTCTGTCCGTGGCTCCTCCCACCGGCTCTGATCCGGTCAGGTGAGGACTTGTTATCGCCTCACCACCTGCGCGGGCTGCCTGGCTGGGGGCTTTTTTTTTTTTTTCTTTCTTTTTTGCCGGCCCACAGAGGCCAGAACCGGCCTTTCGCAGATTGGCTCCACATTTCCACACAGCGGTTACGGCGGGACAGGCTTTGAGCGCAGCTTCTAACGCGGCACTTTGAAACACCCTCCAACTTTAAGAGGATCAGCCTCGGTGCACGGTCACGGGAATTTGGGCTCTGGTGCCTCCAGCGGGAAAGCCCAGAGGAATAAAAAAAAATGTATCTTATTTTTGTCCAACTAGTTATCATAAACCTGCAGGGAAGAGAAGGGGTTGATCAATAACCTGCAAAATTCCCTTCAGGCCATATTGTTTTGGGGTTTTTCACGGAAAACATCCTCTGGCTGCAACATCTTTTTCCATCTGACATTAACATGCCTCTCCAGCTTCCTAGCTCATGCCCGAAATAAATATCATCGTCCTTTTTATTTCCTATTCTGCCTCACCCCCCCAACAACATTTGGAATGCACAGGATCATCCTCCTCCCCCATATCTGCCAGAGCCCACGGCATGTCAATTCATGTTGAGCAGATAGGTATTGTTCCGACTCGCATAACTTCATTAAATAAGCCAAGGTTTTTTTTTTTTTTTTTTTTTTATGAAGATACGAAATATATCTGAATAGCCTCAGAAGTAAGAGCGGATGTGCATGAAATGCCAAATAAAGGAACATTTTGAAAATGATGCATAAAGGGCATTTTTTGGTGTGTTAACACGAATTCGACTCCTCGCTTTTATCTGTCCACCTGCTTGCTGGAAGCTGCAGGAAGCTCCCGTGGTGCACGGAGGCCGAGGTTGTTTCCCGGTGTTGTAGCCGGCTTGGTATCGTGGTAATTGGCCCCTGCACCCCAGTGGGAGGATTTGTTCCATCTACAGCCTCTCACAGCAGGAGTGATGCTGGCTAATCCGCCCGTTACATTTTGGGCCACCACCAACTAGACTGTTGCAAAAAAAACAAAAAAAAACAATAATAATTATAATTCAGCTTGTTGCTGTGGATGCATCATGTGAACCAGTGACTCATGCAACCATTGTGAAAACTGCCACTTGAGTTTTCTACATTGGAATAACCACCGCCCCCCCAAAGTTTTCCGTGTAAACCAACCTCTTGCTGTTTTTTTTTGGAAAGGCTGCAGTTAAAATCAGTATTTCAAAGCAAATCCCTTCCACCCTGCTGTTTGGAGGGAAACAAAAAAAAAAAAAAGAAAAAAAAGTCAGCTGAAAAAATTATATATTTTAGTGAAGTCTGTATAGAGGTTATCAGAGGAGCGGAAAATGCTCTATTAATATTAAAATGTCTCACTGTAAACAAGCTGCCACGAGAGATGTTCTGTCCTCGGATGGAGGGGTAGATGATGTGATTCAAAGTGAGCTCTTTGAAAGTCATGGACAGGCAATCGTAGTTTACGGTTTATAATATGTGTTATATTATGTTACTGGACGCAGCTGGAACAGTAAAAAAAATAAAAATAAAAATGAGGCAGCTGCCAGAGTCCGAGGATTAAACAACTGTGGTGTGGTGATGCTGTGCCACAATGTGAATGAAATGTGAGAACATCTCTGTAAATGGACCGGTCATCATCATCATGATGATGATGATGATGATGATGATGATGTTATGGTCAACAGCCTATTGTGTACACACACACACAATCACAATTCTCCTTCGTTTGGATGAAATTCAAGTGGTCCAGACTTGTCGTACAAGCTACATGCAGATTTTCGGCTCGTTTACATCAAACAGTTATAATTCATGTGCAGTCCAAATTTGATATATCATTGAAATGCATATTCTATATATCCTTCATATTGAGAATTGGTAACTGCCGCAGTAGAAAAAACCTGCAAATGATTTTTTTGCATTATTTGGATTTGAACTTTCCAACTTTTTACCCCTCTCCTTATTTTTGTATTTTTTCCCCTCCATTTTTTTTGTCTAAAACTCTACCTTTGCATCATGCCACATTCAGCGATAGCTCTCATGAAGTTTTGAAGGGTGATATTTAGTTTTCAGAAAGTACTTCTGACAGGAAACTGATGCCAGCGAGCTCTGTGGATTATCCAGGTGATGCATGGGAACAAAGATTATGTTGTTTACCTCCACCCACATTTCCATTCCCAGATTCCCTTTGTGTGGTCAGGACATATTTTTCTAGAGCCAAAAAATACCACGTGGCATAGTTTGTTTTTTTCTCTCTGGGACTTTAACGTTTTCTCCATCAATCAGAACCTCCAGGATGAAATGAGTCGTGGTGACGCTGTGTTTCCACAGCCAGTCCGACTTTGCTTTACGGTGAACATCCAAAAAGCTTAATCATGCAGCGACAGTGCCGTAGGACGGATTATTTTCAGGAATGACGACCTCTTTGACATTGATCTTCTCTACATGGGAGGAGATGAAGGGAAGCGAACAGGTGACGCTTATCAGATGTTGGAGCAGATTATCTGATTTCAGTGTCTAACTGACCGGAATCCTGCCGTTTTCTTTTTTCTTTTTTTTTTCTTCTGCAGAGCTCACATATCTTAACTTGATCTCAGTCCACAAATCAATCAGAGTCTTTGTGTTTATTTTTGTCGTTTGAGAATGTTCAAGCAAATGTAAAAAGGTCCAATGCTCACAGATGTGGCCCAAACGTCACTGAAGACAGAAGAAATGTAATTCTACAGCCTCATCTGAGCTATGTTATACCACTTGTACGTTAGGATTAACATTATTGCTAATATTAAAATTTGGATGTTTAACAAGTAAGATAAAACATTCCACCGGGCCAAAAATACATTTCGGTAGTATGATTTTCTTGTTCCGGTTGAGTGGCGCTGTCCATGGTCCTGAAAGGAAGACTTTTTTCAGACTTGTTGATTTAGTGATCACATTCCACATGTGTCTGCATGACAAAAGAAGATTTATGAATTAAGTTCCTTTTTTTTTTTTTTTTTTTTTAATTCAATTCCATAATTATTTTGCTGATGTTATTAGACTCTTTACCATGAAACTCATGAAAAAAATGGCTCCCCGATTACAATGAGTGATGATGAACGCTTTATTCAACGTTTTTATTTGAGAATAGCATTCAACACTTTCCTCCAGGAGAGATGAAGCTCCATCTCATTGCTGGGGTAATGATGCATGCCGTGGGTCAGGCAGGAAGAAGAGGCGATAGTCATTTAACATATTCGCTGGCGTACACTGGATTACCATCAGCAATTTTACGGTTGATTTAGAGGCACTTTATCCTCCTCCTTTATAGCGGAGATTTCACAATCAAATGTGCATCAGCCATCCTTTTATCGCCTCATGTTTGCTGAGCCAGCAGCGGCCAGTTTATTATCACCGAGTATTTCACTGCGTCCGAACACAAGCGTTTTTTGTTTTCTTTTTTGGAGGGAGCTGAACGGCCCTCATCATTACGCAGTCACACGGTGGTTTGTGTGATGATGGAAAAACCTCCCTCTCCGCATCAGTGTATTAGAGGAGATTCTTAATTTTTTTAATCACCGGGATTGACATCATCAACAACAAGTCAAGTGAACATTTTTATAGGTTGGTGGGCTTGATGCCAGAGAAGGTGGGGGAGATAAATTAGGGAAACAGATGGTGGATCAAACTGTTGGTTCAGGTCATGGGAATTGTTTACCGTTGTAACCACACCGGCCTCGTCCTCCAAGGTGGATTTTTATATATTTATTTTGTCACTTTTACACTTTTAAAACTCACTTTGCCGCAGTTTTCGAAGAAGGTCACGTTTGACCCCGATGGTGTTGATGATGGTGAATGCCCAAAGGCTCGGGTGTACAGTGACACCACCGGAGGATATCGCACAAAGGACGGCGAATGCTGTCGGCCGGCTGTGATGCCGTGGCACGCCGCCAGTTTCCCCACCTTTCCCACCTGTCAGGGTTGTGAGCGGCGCACTCTGTGGTCGGCTTTGAAAATTAACAAGAAAGAATCCGAGCCAGCAGATGGGCGGCAAAAAAGTGTGTTTACCCAGATGGCGTTCAAATTGACTAAAGAGCTAAAGACTTAAGCAATGACTAATATGATGTTTGCCATACGTTACAGGATTTGTACTTGGAAGACTATTTCTGTATCCTTGTGTTTACACGGGAACATAATGCATTGAAATTAAAACGCATTACAATTGCGATGCCAAATGGTCATTAAAGGCTTCGGTGCATCAAAAGAGTTGATGAAAAGCAAAGTTGCAAGGCAGGCGCACATGATCACAGGATTCAGTTTAATTCGGTGTGGACCTGCTTACCTGTGATCCTTGTAAATCATGTTTTACTTCGCCAGGGAAAATTGAGTATTGGATTTAGGATTGTTGCGCTGGTTAATATGTTTTGTGAAAAAAAAAAAATCACTGCTTCTCCTCTCTTTGAGATTGATATGATTGGGCCAGAGGGAGTAAACACAGAGCAGATAGATCGGGTCATTACCAGACTTTCTGAGATCAGTGATATTTAAAACAATAATGGAGCCGTAAAAAACAAAATAAAGTCCTGTGCCACTCCATCAATATCACAATGAATCGAATTGAATTTTAATTGCAAATCAACTTAACCTTTTTCTTTCTTTTTTTTTTTTTACTTCAGTTGGAAAATTAATTGACTTTTCTGCTACTTCACAATAAAAGGCTCCCTGTGATTAGAGCCCATGTAGATTAACATTGCAAAAGCTATTGAGTCCATTTGTTTACCCGTGTGTTATTCTGACAATTATTACGAAAGCAATTTGCCAGGGTACAGGCCCCCTTTAACTATGAACAAACAAAATCACAGCCATTTAACTAATGATGGAGTACCATGTGCATAGTGCAGGCACCTTTGTTTCTACCATCGGCCAAATAAATGCACTTACACAAGATGTTCTAATCACGTATCAATATAGAGCCTTGAGCATACCTGTGTATGTCCAAATAGTTTCAACAGGAAAACGTTCAAAAATGAGAAGGAATCCTCTTGGGAAGACTCGGTAGATTTACATCTTTCATCTCAGTCTGTGTGCGCGTCCATGCACCAAATTTCCCAGTGGAAAGCTCCAATTGTGGAATTGTGATTGGATTTAGGCCACAATTATATATAAATACCCTTCAAATGATGCCGTCCAATCCGAGCCCGGCTAAAAACGGAAAAGATTTTGAGAAAATGAGAAAACATGCGACGCAGCTCTGGAGGCTAAAGTCGTCGATGAGACCATAAACTGCTCTCCAGTCACAAATGAGACAAAACATAATAATTGCTGTGGAGAATAATGCTGTGATTTTTATTTTTATTTTTTCAGGTCTGAATTACTGGGGATTTACTTTTGTGTCAAATCTTCAGTTTAGCCCATTTTTTTCAGGTAGAAAATATTTCAAAAGGATAAAAAGGGCCATGTTATACACATAGATCCTTAGACTGTCCACCATATGCATTTTTGGGTGTTTTACAGCTGTATTTTGCCATGTGCTGATCATGAACTGCTATAAGATAAGATAAACCTTTCTTGTCCCAAAGTGGGGAAATTTGCAGTGTTGCAGCAAAATAAAAGTATACAAACATAAATAGACACAGGTTCAGAACAAGGTAAACTAATGCTGTGCAAAAGTAGAAAAACATATATATAGTACTGAAGATACAACATATACTGTGACTTGAGTGTATGCAGTGGAAATGGACTGTATGTAATGAATAATAATATAAGCAGTGTCATTTACATTCTGAAGAGGAAAAAAAAAATACCGTGTGCGGTTTGAATGGAATAGCTAGTTGACCGAAAAATGAAATTCATAGTGCAAAAATAATACATGGAATTGAATTAGCACCATGATACAACTTAAAAAAAAATAATGTAAAGTGGGAGTGGAATAATTAACCGTGCAGACATTGAAATTCACAGGATACAATAATGAATTGCACCGAAGTGACGCTGTCCTTCAGAAACCTGTAGCCCTCTGTATATACAGTATTTCGGCTAATGGCCTGGGTGTACAAGTGTAGGGTGATAAATATTTAGTAATTCGCGTCATAACCGGGCGGCCAATGAAGGTTGTCAAGCATAACGGAAGGCCACAACATCTTTGTCGGCGCCACCGTTTGTTTTCCTTTCATTCCCCGTGTCGTAAGTTGATCTTTCCTTATTTGCTACTTTTTTTTCTCCACTCTGCCAACTTGGGAATCTAAACGTCCCCCTGGGGTGTGCAGAGCAATCCCGCTGCACAATCCAAGTTGGCATGGATGACACATCTTTTTTTGATCAAAAATAGTATTTGCGTATGGTTGTCTGTTCCTAAGATGGAGGCTGGAAATAATTGACCCTCTTTTGCAGGGGGGAGGAGCCTCCTTGATTTCAGTCAAACAGAGAACGTACAATCGGATTCAGACTGTGTTTTTACTTTCAATATTTAATAATTAGCTTCGGAATAGGAGGCGTCATTTTTTAATATCTTTTTATTTTTTAGCATTAAATACAGCATTGATTAAATAAAGGAGACTCTTATCTTTAGGTACAGGAAGCAAGTTTTCATTTCCTGTGAATATTTTTTTACTAAATGAATAGAACAAAAAAAAATCTTGTCAAGTCTTGGTGGGCTGCATTGCAGCAACCATTCAAAAAGCATTTTATTTCTGGCTCTTAAATTGCGCAACATTGCTATTCGCTATAATTACACCTGCTGTGTGTTGACATGTACACGTGTATTTTTTTTGTGTAAATCTGCTGTGAGGGGGGGAAAAAAAAAACTATTGTGCCTGCTGCTTTTTGTTCCTTTTGTTCCAGCACATTTTCCTGGAAGGAGTCATTCAGATTCCAGCCTCGCCTCGCTCTCCTATCGGTGTCATGCTAATTTGTTTAAATTATAATTTGAGGAGAAATCGCGGGCGCTGTGGTTTGTACTGTCTGGTATATTGGAAGATAATGATATTGTTGGAAAATACCATAGCTGCGTTTTAATTTAAATGATAATTTAGTGTCACTGTGCGCGCACGCACTCACACACACCCACACACACACACACACACGGAGTCGGGGAACCGAAATGTGGGTCAATTTGAAATTGCGCGTTTTAAATGGACCCTCACGCATCAGCTCTACTCAGTTTGGACTCATTGAAGTTCCGGTGCGTCGCCTCGGCTTCTGAGTTGACGAATGGGGGGGGGGGGAGCTGGCGCGCGGTTGTGTACTCTACTGTACGCCAGCGTGCCAACAGTGTGACAAATGGCGGTGGGCCCGGGTGCGTACAAAAAAGCTCAGTAAACAGAGCTGGAGCGGCTCCCGCTTTCCACAGGCCCTGCGCACACATCATTCATCTTCTTCTTCATGGCCTGATGAAACTGTAGAGAAGGCACAGTGAGGATGGTGCAATAGTTCAGGCCGTACGCTGGAAGACACAGTTGTTTGTTTGTTTTTGTCCCCCCTCTGAAATATAGTTGTCACACTCGGCAGATTCTTGCCTGGGATCCGTTATGTTGGAAGGTTCCTATTGTGTGATTTTATTTTCATTTTTTTTTGGGGGGTGTGTGATTTTTGCGTCGTCGGGCAGAGTATTTGTTCATCGTTTCATCAGAGAAGGTCAGATTCAGTGTTGCGGGAGCTCACAGCTGTCAATCAAAGCGTGATGGTTTTATTCTCCACTGAGGGGAAACACAAACTCCTCTTTTCTGCCTTGTGATTTGATTTTGTCTCTCACTCTAGAACCTGCAGGTTGTAGCTTTCAAAACCAAGGTAGATGGGAAAAAAAAAGAAAACAATATCTTCAAAGGCTACCTGGTGAAAGATGGTTGCGTAGGTTAGCGTGTACGTACGCTCTATACAGGTTAGTGTGTATTGTTTGTGTGCTTCAGCTTTGATTGACGCACTTTAACGAGCACAATTGTGTTCACCCGAGAAGTTGTGTCGGAGAAAATAACAAGCAGTCAGTCAAATCAGCAGCGTCGCAAAACACTGAATAAATACAGACGAAACAAAACTTCAGTTGAGCCCAGCCATTGTTGCTAAGCAACAGGTTTCCCAAGGCCTCCCTCACCGCCCCTTGTACGCCTGGTCAAAATGGACAAACAGATGTTTGACCCCAACAGGGAAGTCTTGTGGGGATGTGTGTCGTGTGCTCCCCCCTACACAGCTCCAACTCTCCGGATGAAAACACTCGTTTCCCATAAACCCCGTCACCAACGCAGGGAGCACCCAGCACGCCATGAGGCCAATTTAAAAAAAAAAAAAAAAAAAAAACAGAGATCCAGCTCTGTGGGTTGAGATTTCCCCGATTGTTGCACTTCACACAATCCACAGATGTTAAGAGACCGTGCGTTTCAGGTTCTGTGAGGGTGACACACAATGAGACACACAATGACTTCCACAACTGCTTGGTGGCTTCTACGCAGGGCATACAAACATATCTATTAAACCAGTGTGTTCACCAGATAATCATTGCCTAAAGATGGAACATGAGGTTCATTAGAATGGGAAATGAGAAATAACTGTAACCCTGTTTTTTTGGGCAAAGTATGTGTTGAATATATATATTTATTATTGATAATAATATTATTATGATTATTATTATTATTGTTATTGTTTTGGTTTTTTTCTCACGTTTCATCATGCCTTTATAGACAAAAATCAGTTGTTTGTCCTGAAGTGAGGGATGTGAGGATCCTGGCTGGGCTGGTTCATCAGAAGTGGGCGCAACATTAAGTCCCATTCTGGAAGTTGTTGGAGTTGTAATAAATGGAAACCAGTCCACACAAAAATGTTGTGTGGAATGTCAATTCTAGATAGATCTTTTAACCCATTTCCCAGAAACAGGCTCCACCAATCATAACCATTGATCTGAAATAGGGCAGGTGTTGACCCAGAGGGATTATTATTATTGTTCTGTGAAAAAGCTTTGTGCGGTATTGTCGAGAGCATAAAAGACACCACTCCTTAGTCTAAATGAAGAATCCTTTGGAGTGTCTACCTTTTTCAGACGCAGCGCTCTGCCTCCCCACAGTGTCATTTTTCATTTTCCTTATCTCCTGCACCTTGAAGGCTGCAGAGGCGGCGGTGGAGGAGGAGGAGGAGTCTGCAGCGAGGCGCTCCAGGAAGGCTACGGTGGTCTCCAGAGAGAGAGAGAGAGAGAGAGAGAGAGAGAGAGAGAGAGAGAGAAAAGCCTTCGTTTAGTATTGAACAGTCCAGTAACCGTGTCTTTGAGCTGTGCCGTCTGAGGCCTCCTTCCTCCTCGGGGGGGGGGGAACTTCCAATTTTGAGTTTTAGAGCATCTCGGAGGATATCAACACTTTCCTCAGAGTCTGGGGCTTTTAAAATTGCTCAACCCACAAAAACGCTGCACAATTGAAAATTCTCCCGGATCTGTTGACAGTCAATTTAACGGGAAAAGGGTGAGAGAAAAAAAAAAAGACGAAGAAGAGAGAGATTGGTCAGGGCTGTTTACCGTCTTTATGCGACTGACACTGAGGGGAAATGGGGTAACGCCTTATTTGCTGTGGGCCTTGGATTTGGCTTTTTTTTTTTGCCCGGCAAATTTCACACTCCAGGTTCTGCACATTTCAGTGATCCTAAAGCGCTTGATAAAAGAAAAAGCCTTCGCCACTGTATATTTTTATATATATATATATATATATATGGGACTTGTGACATATAGGCAGCTATTTCCTATCCACTCTCTGTGAACTTACAGTATGTCTAACAACACATCCCGCTATCTCAGTGTGAACCACAAATATACCCATCGTGTGTGTGTGTGTTTGTGTCATCTCTGACAGCTTCTGTCCACAGTTTATGTATAAATGCAGCTTTCATATTTTTTGGGCCGTGTCTGCTGAAAAGGCCCCCGTGGCTTTCAGCATTTTAATGTGTCATTTTTGAAGCGCTTTCAAATGGCAGAGGGTAAAGGACGGCGGAGAGAGAGGATAATAAGTGCTCGCCCCGAAAACACACACACACACACACACACACGCGCGCACACACACGCACACACACACACACACACACGCACGCACACACACACACACACACACTTGGGTAGGCCTGTCAGATGTTCCTCGGGCGCTTTTGATGTTTTGTGTTGGCGCCCCCCGGTGGTCGGCGGAGGTCTGACGCTGGGTCACGCACAGAAACTCATTCTTCGTTTTTTTTTCTTGAACATAATCTTTTAATCCCACTGTTTAGGCCTCTGTTGGAATCCCCGGACGGACAGCTGCACACACCCTAGAAAACAGCTTTTTTTCATATATTTATGTCTAGTCCAATTATATTATATTTATATATTTATATGTAATTAAATGCATGTTTATAAACAACCCATTGATAGTTAAAGCTGCACAGATTTTACCCTTATTTTAGAGCACATGCTTTTTTTTTCCCTATTTAAATAAATATATATATTTATATATTTTCTTTTGGAGACGCACAACTCCGAATAGTTGCTCAGGTTTTTTTTGTGTTTGTTGGATTTATTCAGAGCGCTGTCGTTCAGGGAAGGTTGAGTCCATGTGCGAGACACGCCCGGGGGCCCTTTAAACTCAAATTGGCCCAGGACCTCAGGCAGGTTAAGTGTCTCGGATATTTTTTGAAAGTAATGAACCTCCCAGAATCCCAAGTGCCTGTAATCCAGGGAGGCCTGAACCCGAAGCTTGTTCATGATCACAGAGATTATAATCTCGGAGTAAGTCAGCCGTATCTGGTCATTTTGTATTTTGATAACATTTGCAAAAAAAGCTTCTATAAATCACTGACCTCATCTACTGCTACTAGATGATTCTCTTTATACTAAAATTCAAAACACCTCCACTTTTGTTACACATACCACATGTGCAATCCCACAAATTGACATTTCTTCCCCATATTCTTATTTAGCATTGAAGGCGTGGGAGAAACCTTGCTCTAAAAACACTATTTTTTTTAACTGGGGTTTATTAAAAAAATAATATTGTCATTGAAATGTTTCTGTAACATTCCATTTTATTCCAGTTTTTCCATTTCCCCTAATTGTGCCTTTTGTTTCTGTTTCTTTCTCACAACCTTGTACTCATTACTAACAAGGGACTCATTATTCCTTAGTTAAATAATATGCATTGAAATGATATGCCATAATTATTCACACTTACCCCGTGAGCGCGGGGTTATTCTGTTTGCTCCGTTTAATCTTCTTGTGGTTCATTATTTATTATGAACTACTTTTTGCTGTGTTTATACACAGAACTTAAACACCAGTCGTCATATACTACACAACCCCCCCCCCGCCCCTGTAGTCTTTTTAAATATTTTTGAAATGTACTCATTTAATGTCACGTTTTGGACAGAGGACGAGCACGTATTAAATATGAATATTATGCCCCTGTGACTATTAGCCAAACAAGCACCAAAGAAAAAACGCACCCGTTGTGATTACCTCATATATTTACGTTTTATCGTAATTACAGTAGGAACAATGGGCTGAAATGAATAATTATAGTGACGTGACACGATTGCAATGCTTCTTGCATATAATAGTGTGGATCACTCATGAGCCCATTTAGTATGATTTTGAGAGATAATTGATACTAGAGGCTAGTTTTTAAATCTCTTGTTGTCGTATTTGTCCTCCCTAAATGTTGTAGATTGGTGGAAATCCAGATTTTTGGACCTTGGTATTTCTAAAATCTGTCTTCTGTGTGGTGCTGGTGAGCAGGTGTACTTTTCCCTCTCTCTGTGGGAGGTATGAATCTGTTTTTACTGAATAGAATGACACATATTTCGTTTCTTGTACAAAAAAAAAATGATATTGATTGGCTGCTTTAAGCGTATATGATCAGCCTTCTTCTGCCTCCGTGTGATCTTTGTCGTCCCAGATCACCAGCATGGATATATATGTTTTAGAAAGGATTTTATTTATTTTTGCCATTTTCCCCAATGAGGGAATTTGCGAATTTTGTGTTATCATTGATTTGGATTTACATTTTTTATTTTTTTTCTATTATCTGGCGATATTTAATGAAGAACTAGAGTGGTGTGTTCTCTCAGCCTTGCACTCTGCAGAGCAGCTGAGCCGCGGACTGACCTCCCCGTTTGCAATCACAATGACAGATGTTATTGTTCGAAATAAGTGAAGTTAGTCGAGTCATAAGGAACGAACGGAGCGCGCTGAGCAACGCGCATTGAGAGAAAGAGCATCATTAGCTTCCTCATTACGCAACGCACAGCGCGGTCAGGCCACACGCGGCTCCATCTTCTTTGATTAGTAAAATGAACCTTTGTCAGCATCAGCTGTTTTTTTTAATAAATATCCATTGAATGGGCCTTTAAGTGAACACATCTGAACATGTGTGTCTGCAGCTGTTTTTAAAGAGTCCTTATCGCAACCAAACAATGCGGCAAGCGCACTTCTAAGCACTTCATCCATCAGAGAGCACCAACGTGTTCATTTGTGAGGAGTCCAAGGTGAGTCGTCACCGCGCGAGACCGTCTCACCCCTAATCCAGGATTTGTGGCTACGTTTCCACCTCGGGGCTTTCCTGCTTTGTTGTGGGGTTGTTTGCGCGGTGGCCGGAGGAAGTGACACGTTGGTGACAGCAGGCGTGCCAGGCCGCGTGGGCCATGATGGCAATTAATGGGAGTGGGGCGAGGAGGATGTAGAGAGGAGGAAGAAGATCACGGCGTCACGTCGTCTTTGTCTCTGCAGCACCGAGCGTGGCGACACACACGCACCTGCGCTGCCAAAAGCGACTGGCGCTCACCGACCGCGCGGTGCGCGCAGACGGACGCGCGGCAGCTGTTCGATGTCATCTGCGGCGTCTGAGACTCCCAGTTCTCCCAGTGGCGTCAGGTTCATGGCCAAGGAAAGACATCTGCCAGCTTGTCTGCTCGCGTCCCGCACGGGGGGGGGGGGGGCGGGCGGGAGGAAAGGGGCAGGCTGCAGGAAATCCACAATATTATTCCAGATAATCAATTACGGACATTCTCAAAGAGTCATCTTTCATTTGCATTTCTGCTTAATATTTAAAATGCAAATGTTGTACACCGATATTATGGGTCGCCTTCGTTTGACGAACGAGTGTGTTACAGCAGCAAAGGTCGCGACCTTTTCACATGTTGCATCATGTCCGTGTTAATAATGCATGGCGCAGCACTTTGGGTTACATTAGTGCGTTTTCATACTGTGCTTCCAGAAAACAACAACAACAGCAACTGTTGGTCGCTCCAGCTTTTGTCTGTCAAGTGCACCTTCAGGGCCTGTTTAAAAATGAATGAGCAGCGCTCCCCCTGTAAATAACTGCTGGTCATGCACCCGGGGTTATTTGAAATGCTAAACCCACCGTCACGCGCCGTGATTATCTAGGAATCTGCCCTGAGCGCGGAAGCCGTCTGGCAGGCGGCGTTGACTTATTAAGGGGGTCTGGCTGTCACCTCCGCGACACGTCCCACCAGTTGAGAAGCACCGGGGGTTTATTTCTTTCTTTTATTTTATTATTGAACATAATTTAGGACAACTTGGCGTTCATTCAGACAGAACGCGCCGTAGTTGGGAGGAAGTCATTATTTGTGGGGACTCTGAGGAATTCACTGGAGACACCGTGGTGCTGCAGAGAAGTATGTCACAGGGAGAGGTGGATTGTTTTCTTGGGAGCCATCCATTCTTTAATTCCATGTAAAACATGGCTCCCATTCATTCACCCCTGCGTTGCCTTATCCGGGCTTTAAGCTTTATTCCCATACGTTTTGTTTTTTTTTTTGTAGGAGGGGGCAGGCAGACAAATAGCTCCAGGACTCTGCCATCAATCAGCGTGTCACTTCTCATTAGTTCCCCTCTGGACGGACCCCTTAAACAAGTCCAACCTTGTGTCTTCGCAATTGTGCGTCCGAGTGTCTCTGCCCCCCCCCCCCCCCCCCCCCCCCCGCCCCATTGAATAATACATTTAGGAGGGTAAATTGTGCTGTTGTAATTTGGATACCTTGCTATACACTGCTGTCTGGTCCCCCCCCCCCCCCCCCCTCTCTCGCTCTATATTGGACTGGAAGTCTATTTTCTGCCCCATATCAATTTTTCATAGGCAGCCCATTTGTCCCTTCGGGGACGAATGTCATCTCCACACCGGATCCGGAGTTTTCACCTGTCCCCACGGCACCGCACTGACATTTCCTGGACGGTGAGCGGCGTGAGGGGGGAAAAGACAAGGGCCGTGCTTATTCTCCCTTTAACACGTGTCCTACTTCCACGCGTTGCTTTCAACGTGGGAAAAAAAAAATCCTTCATTTCACCCTCTTTGTGATTTTTCAGGGCACACCCTCCTCTGCATAACAACCGTCTCTTCTTTTTCATTTTTTTTTTTTTTTTTTTTTTCATTGCGCTCCATCTCGTTGATACGTTTCACCAGCGGCCGCAATTGACCCTGTGCGGAGAATCGTGAATGAGCTGTGGTGGCTCCTGATTATCAACCTGCTTGATGAGTCTGGGCTCTGCCTCCCGCCCATACTCGGCTCCGAGAGGGGGAAAAAAAAAAAAAAAAAAAAAAAAAAGGAGAGAGGCCTGCTCCAGATGGTCCTGCCCTTTAGAAGTCTCTCTCTTTTCCCCGTAATAGAACGAGTTGGCTCCGACTCCCCAGACTGAACGCTGGGATCCGTCCAGGCGGCGGCTGTTAATGAGCCTCGGCGATCCCTCCTCTGTCACGTCTGGCTCGCCGTGTTCCTCGCTCCCGTGTCTGCCCGTGTTCCTGCGTCACGGGATCAGACGAGGGGAAATCTACACGTAGGTTCGCACATACTAAACATCCGTAGGGGCTATCCGATGTTTCCTGACAATTCGTCTGATGACAGGTGGTCTGCAAATGATGTTTCACACTGGCCAAAAAAAAAAAAGGAAATTCAATTCAATTTTATTCATTGGAGCCGTGACACCGATCCCAAAAAATGACAATTTGAGGCTTAAAATGGACATAATAAGGCCTAATTTGTTTTTTCCTGATTTCTGACATGGCTTAAATTCTTATTCTGATTCTAATGGGCAATAATGATGAAGTTATGAGGAGATTTGACCAAACAGTTGGGAAAGAACTGGGGGGGAACGAAAATGCCAATGATGTGGATTTAAAGCCACGGCCTCGTTTCTCCTGGACCTGTAAAGTGACCGTCTTTCTTCCTGACTGCAGGATGTCTCCCGCCTGATGGATCAGGTTGGAAGGTTGTTCAGCTTCAACTGGACATGTTTTCCTCCAACTTGCTTCTTGTCTTTGGAGCGGCGAGATGCAGGAAGTCTACATAGTAATAGATTATGGAGCACTCTGGACTAGCGGGTTCGGTGTGGCGATGTATATCAGGGAGCCTTTTGTTCTTGCGTGAGTTAAGATGACTTTTTTTTTTTCTCTCTCTCTCTCCCTGTAGCTATCTATTGTTCTTGATCTGTCTTGATCTTGACTTTTATCGATCTGGCTGCTGCACATCTGCCTGTGCAGGAAAGTCCAGGGGAAATGTCGAGTGTGGGCTCGGTGTCGGAGAATAGTTGAACTTACAGACTAATCTGCTGCTACACACACGCACACACACACACACACACAGTTTAACTCTCAGTAAAACTGTGATCAGGGTCAGTGAACGCCCCAAAAGCGACAGTACCTACAGACTCTGCGCTGCAGGTATGGAAGTGGTCTACAATTGGGAGATTTATTGTTTTTAATCTTAATCTACAGGGTGTAAGTGTTATGTTGTGTGTCATTTTAATCATAAAAAATATGAAGCGTATAAAACACACATTTTTAAAAGTGCCATCCTTATTGTGTTATGTGTGCAGAGAAAAATTTAGTTGAATAATAACGTGACTAATAAATCCTCAAATCTCAGCAGCTCACTGTATAATGGGGATGCAGGAGAGGAGATTTGTGTGTGTGTGTGTGTGCGCACGTGCGTGCGCGTGTGTGAGGACCTGCTGATGGGCTCCAGGACCAGAGGAAAAACCTTCTTCTGTCTGCCCAGAGATGCCTCACTGATACTCTGGGGGCGGCGAGTCAGACGCAGATAGCAGAGACGCTGTCACCAGGATAGCTTTTCGTCGAGAAAAAAAAAAAAAATGATGCATTACCCACCCGCTTTGAATCTGGAACGGCACACTCCCACAAAGGTGGGGACCGCATAGTGCGTCCCACTTGACTCTGCCTCCACTGGCTCAGCTCCCATAAAACATGATGTGAATATCAACGTACAGTTTATACTCTTATGGAGCGTGAAGGGTGTACTGAAAAAAATAATAATAATAAAAAATGGAAACAAAAAGCAATTCTCATTTAGTACATCCAGTAAAATGAAATTTCATACACAGAATTATTCTCCACATGAAACCAAGACCCTGGAGCTGTTTCTGTACAAGATGGAACCAAACACAATCTACTTCATCCGGCTAAACTAAAGTTGGGATTTTTTTTTTTTATTTCTTTGCACAAACTAAATGTCTGGGCTGCTTTATGAACGCAAGTCATGGTCCCAGAAAGCAGAAGCTGCAGAGTCCTTAAAGCCAGATCTGTGTTTTGGCTCCTTGCCTTTGCACACCTCCCGCTCCTCCCCTCCTCCCCCGAGGAGACAGTTAGAAGGAGAAACATGTGTTGCCTCGGCAAGCAAATAAAATTTCCGACGTGTAATAAGACAGAAGTGTGACTTAAGGCGATAGGCGAGGCCACCGCAGACACATTACCCAGAGCTTTTCTGATTAAAGCTGCAGCAGCAGCGGCCGTAATAATATGACGAATGGTGCTGGGCTTTCACACAATCACACTCATTACGCTCCTCTGCCGCTGCATTTCGGTTTTATGGAAGAAGGAGAGAAAGAAAAAAAAGTGTTCACGTGATTATCGTAAATGTAGCTTTAATATGTGTGTGTGTGGCGTGGGGGGGGGGGAGGGGGGGGGAGGCTGGCGGAACATCTGCAGGATTTAGTATGAGAAAGGTATTATTGAGCAGGAAAAAAAAAAAGGAGAAAAGGTTCTTCGCCGGTTCCCCGTGAAGCAATCTGTCGAGGCTGTGCGTAAATTGCACAATCCGGGCTGAGGGTGTCGCTTATAACAGACAGGCCAGGTCCTGGATATATATATAAAAAAAAAAAAAACACCTCGGATTTTTCTCTTTCCCTTTTTTTGAAATGTTTAAGTACGTAGGAAGAGTATGAATCATCGTCACATACAGGCCGTGTGCACTTTGTCGGTGGCCTCAGATTTGGAACGGTTAAAAAAAAAAATCTGTGAAATCTGGATTTGGCATTAAAAAGGTGATTCTGCGCAGGAAGGTGCCACATTACTGTATTTGATCATTTCATCCAGCACGTATCATCAAATATGATCGTTTGAGGCTAATTTGGCGTCTTTATATCATAGCACGTGTATGTGGAGACTTTGAAAAAGCTTTTTCCTTTGTTCTGATTTATTTTATAATCTATATTCTGTAAATGTTTATCTCTTGTAAAAAAAATGTCAAAGCACTTTGAGCTACGTCCTCTCTAATTGCTATGCAAATAAAGCTTATTATTATTATAATAATAATAATTATTATTATTATTATTATTATTATTATTATTATTATTATTATTATTATTATTATTATTATTATTATTATTATTATTATTATTATTATTATTATTATTATTATTATTATTATTATTATTATTATTATTATTATTATTATTATTATTATTATTATTATTATTATTATTATTATTATTATTATTATTATTATTATTATTATTATTATTATTATTATTATTATTATTATTATTATTATTATTATTATTATTATTATTATTATTATTATTATTATTATTATTATTATTATTGATTAATTTGGCCTCATTTGAGAGGCCTTGCAAAATGGCTTTTGAAGTGAAATAAATTAAAACTAAATTTGCGAAACAAATCGGAACCATTTTTGGTACTGAAACAGTTAACGCAATGCAAAGGTGGAAAACTTACTGTGTGATAACCAGCAGCAGCTGACACACGCACTCCTGGGCGGGGGGGGGGGGGGGGGGGTGCCGGGGGGGTCCAGCTGTTTAATGTTCCGGACCCCGTCTCCCAGAGGTAATATCTGGCTCTCTTTAATTAAACACATCAACCAGCCACTGGCTAACTGTGTCGTCTGTTTGGTGCTGGGCAGGTTAATGAACAGTGGATTCATCGGCTCTTTATTCACCGAAAGCATCTGCGGGCCAAGTCTGGAGAAGATGTAAAGGAGCAGGCAGAGACGAATCAAAAGAGTTTGGTTCAAAGGGAAATATTGAAGGGTGCCACTTGTTTTATTCGGTTTTCTATGTTTTTGCTTTGTAGGTGGCCAACCGCGTTGTGCTTTAGACGCGATGAATCACTTGCAGTACTTACTTGACTGTTTCCATGCGATTATGCAATGATTTTTTTTCTTTTTTTTTTGGTTTGAGTTTCCTTTTCTTGTGGAATACATTAGAAAGTCCCAGAGTTGGAATCGGTTCATCACAACAGATGTTCAAGTATGAACCCAGAGCAGCGGGACTTCTTTTTTGTACTTTATTAAAAATTCAAATGGCAAACTGCTGCATAACTTTAAATTAGCCGTGACTTCACACAGGGAGTGTGTGCCTCCATCACCAATCATATAGAACCATAGAATAAATGACATGTGGCCCACACGCACACGCACACACACACACAATACAAAACGCACAATAAAAACTAGAAAATATTCCATTCTGTAAGAAAAAAATATGTATATAAATATATACAAACTGTAAAATGCCCCTGTTCCTTGCTCCATGGAGCAATGTGTAAATATACCAGCAGCAGCTGAGGGTGTACCTGCGTGTGCGCCTGTGCGCCTGTGTGCGTCTGTGTGTGTGTGTGTGTGTGTGTGTGTGTGTGTGTGGTTTGGTTTGTCCACCTTCTTCTCTCTAACCCCTGGATATCTGCTGTGAGTTATGAGCTCAACCTCCAGTAATTCCTCTCACCGAACCCTTGTCTGAGAGATTTAGCTGCACGCTACAGGTGCCCTCCTCCTCCTCCTCCTCCTTCTCCTCCAGCAGCACCTCCTCCTCCTCTTCCTCCTCCTCTCGGAGATTTGGAGGAAATAAATGATGTGGGCACACGGCCTGTCACATTCCTCTGTGTTCTACCAGCAAAAGGGGTGGGAGGACAACCTGCAGACGTGTGCGTCTGTGTGTGTGTGTGTGTGTGTGTGTGGAGGACACACAGTCTTATATTCAGCTGTTGGGTTGTGTTTTTGGCTGCAGTGTGGAGATTAGGATTATTTTGGTATCAGGCAGATGATGGAATCTGATGGCAATGGCTCCAAAAACAAAATATGTTTTTTTTTTGTTTTGTTTCACTCTATAGGGTTTTGACTTTACGTCCCGCTGGTAGGATTTACTACCAACTTATAAATGCGCAGTGCTGTCCCACTTCTACTATTAATTGTCATACATGACACAAAGTAGTTCCTTCTAAATCAGTTTCTCGGCTTCCATTTGGACCAAATGAACCGTTTCTTCAAAAAAACCCGGATTCAAAAAGTCCTTGGATTTACACCGTCCAATTCAACCTGAGCTCTGCAACACTCTCCCAGGTTGTTCAATATCAGGAAGTTGACATTGTAACACTCGGTGTCCCACCGGATTAGCCGCTAATTACATGAAATGAATACTTTAATTACCTAGACGCTCCTGATAACTGCGCGTTTGCCCTTGGTGGAGCAGTTTGTATTCCTGGATCCCGGAGCACGTTCTCCACAGATCATGAAACTGAAATCTAGCCCTGGCCACTTCCTTTTTCTATTTCGGGGGGCGGGGTGGCGGTTGGAGTTTTCCTGAGGGAGTCGCCTATATTGATAATGATGTGCATACTGCAGGCGTACCCTCCTCTGGGATTTGTCCATACATGAATGGCCCCTGGACTTATTATCTGTAACCATAATGACTTCTCTCCCTCTCTATCTCTCATCTGTGGCCAAGGTCCTCAGAATGAGGCCAGAAACCAAATCCCTGCCATCTTTTGTCCTGACAAAGAAACATGTGTCTAATTTTTTTTATTTTTTTTTTATTAATATAATCTCTCTAACGTACACCGAAGTGCAGACGGTGATGAGATGTGTATTTATTCCTATATAAAGATATATAGCTCTAACTCGCCCCCCCCCCTGCCCCCCCCCCCCCCCCCCCCTGAACACGGGGAACTTTCGCCGAAACCAATAACGCTTCATTACGAGAAGCTGAAGCAAACAAATTGAGAAACAATGATTTAAACCGTGCAGCCTATTCTGGTTTTAATTTCTCCTTCAAAGAGAGTCATCTTGGCACTTGTTTACAATCCAGAACTCATATTTTGCTTTCAAGGGCATGGTCTCTTTCCCTGCTCGTTTCTTTTCAATTATCCGTCGTGTTTTTTCCACTTACTTTTATCTTTGTTTCTAACTGAGGTTGTTTTTTTTTTTATTATTAGTATTATTATTTTGGAACAGAAATAGTTTCCCTGTGCGGAATCAATTAAAAAGAAGAGCAGACGCTCGGAGTCATTACCTTGGACAAACAAAGGAGAAATAAAAACACTTTAATTACACGCGAGCAGAGGGCAGAAAATCGAAATGAGGGGCAGCCTGGTGACTTTGGTTTGGTGAAAAAAATATATATATATATTTGAATAAAAGACAAAAAAATAAAAATACTTTCTCAAATAAATCCTCACCTCCGGTGGTGCCACGCATGGCAGGAATTCCTCTCTCATCTCCAACTCTGCAGAGAGCCCACACATAGACGTGAATTGTGGGAGTTTTGTTTTTTTTGTTGGTTGTTTTTTTTTAGTTGTTTTTTTCATCCCTGGCCAGAGAGAAAAATTGGACATTTCGGCAGTGTCCTTCAGTGTGTGTGTGCGTGTGTGTTTCTTGTATCCGGTGTCACATCAGGATTCCACTCTGCGACATTTCATCATGACAAACCGTTTTACAGCAGAGAGAACACAAGCTCACACATCTTCCCCCTCCATCTTCTCAATTCTGAACCGGCTGGACACAGAACTTCCACGTCTCTGTCAGACATATTCATTGGACCCATGAACTCCAAGAAAGAGCGCTTGACTTTATCCGGGGAGCATTTGTAGCGTTTCCACCTGTAATGTGCTTCAACATCTGCCTTTATTTTTCTGACAGTCCCCGCCATGCTTGTCGTGTTTTGTCACACGCAACATCTTCATCATGTGTGTTACCGTCCCTCTGACGTGTGCGCTGACACCAGACCATTTTCTGCTTCCTGTTATTTTCTTCTGCCATTGCTGACATGAGAATTAGCTTTTTTTTTTTTTTTTCAATGCGCCTCAAATAAAAAAAAAACATCCAGGGCGCATATCAAAGATATGACCAAAGTTTTTTTTCTGATTATTAATCATATGATTTAAATAAACTTCTTTCTATTTTAACCCTCCTCAGTCCCCGATTTAAAAATGTGTTGGTGTGAAGGCTCCTGTGACGGCATGTAGCCAAGATGGTGACCATTGGGAGTGGGAGATTGCCAGTACTTCACTTTTATTTCATCTTTAATTAGTTTTTTTTCTACTTTTATGAGCAAACCATCCGGGTACCCACCATGCATTGCATCTTTCCATCGTTTTGAGGCTTTTATGAAAGCTTTGTAATAATTACCTTTTAACTGATTATTAATCATATATGATTTAAATAAACTTCTTTCTATTTTAACCCTCCTCAGTCCCCGGTTTAAAAATGTGTTGGTGTGAAGGCTCCTGTGACGGCATGTAGCCAAGATGGTGACCATTGGGAGTGGGAGATTGCCAGTACTTCACTTTTATTTCATCTTTAATTAGTTTTTTTTCTACTTTTATGAGCAAACCATCCGGGTACCCACCATGCATTGCATCTTTCCATCGTTTTGAGGCTTTTATGAAAGCTTTGTAATAATTACCTTTCAGGACCATTGTATGATGGACACACGTACTACTACTGCCTGCTTTCTGACTGCAGCATCCCCGTTTGTTTTGACTTATTAACAAAAAAAAAAAAAAGCATTGCATGATGCAGATCATTACTTCCTGAAAGCGAAAAAAAAATGCTAGGTGCATATAAAAAACGAGGTTTGAATGAGATGCTGGGGCGATGAGGAGGAAAACAGCTTCGGAAATAGTTTGATATACAAGGTGGGCGTGGTTATTGGCGTGGAGGAGGAAAGGAGAAAAAGAGAGAGAGAGAGACTCACTTTGGAGTTGAGTGCCGGGACGCCTATAGCAGCCTTTTCATCCCCAGCTCTGTTCCTCTGCCCTGCAGCCTTCTATCCCTCCGTCCACCCCTCCACCCATCCCCACTTTTCCTCTGCACACTGTCCTGTCTGCTCTCCTGCGCAGGTAAGGCTTCTCTCTAAGTTATTGTGTGTGTGTGCCTGTGTGTGTGTGTGTGTGTGGGGGGGGGGGGGGGGGGGGTGGGCGGGTTCGGGGGGTTTGGGGCGGGGGGGGGGGGGGGGTTTGCCGAGTTCAGCGTGTTTCGCGCAGGCTGCAGCGCAGCAGCATCCTTTCGTTATTTCTCTCTCTCTCACACCCGTCGGCACAGGTTGCTGCGTATTTGTACGGGAGGAGCTGATTCTATGCCTTCCTATAAGCCACACGTGCACGTTGTGCAGCGTTTTTTTTTTTTTTTTGCGGGAAAGTTGTGTGTCAGCAGTTTATTGCACCCAGTGATGGATCATCGTGACGCTTTGCGCATTCCATCAGGCTGCAGCGCACGCGGAGGAAAAAGGAAACGGAGAGAAAACATGAGATTTTAGCGTTTCGCTCTCAAGCGTCGTGGGGGAGAAAGGTTGTGTTCGTGTGCACGTGAATGCTCGAACGAGTGCATTTGTTGAGATGCACAGCCTCGGTGTGTACGCGCGCGCGCGTGTGTAGAGGATGGCGGTGGAGGCAGCGCGCGCGCCTTTCTCCCTGTATGACCACATTCCATCAGTGTGTGGATGATGGAGGAGTCACACCACGCACCGGGAAACACACGTTTTTACCCAAAGCACGCTGCTGGGTTTATTCGCAGGAAGTAGGTGATGACATGGTGAGAAATATTTATGAGAAGAAAAAAAAAAACACACACACTCATTATAGTTGGGCCACATCATTAAAATAAATGAGTATGTGATAAAGACCGAGATGATTGAAGCTTTAAAAGATGATCTGAAGCTGACAGAGTCGTGCCCACCCACGGAATTTCACCTAGTGTGTGTGTGTGTGTGTGTGTTTGTATGCGTGCGTGCGCGCGTGTGATTCCAGGATGTGCCTCCAGCTCTCTGATCTTTCATATTTGAAGTGCTGCAGCCCATAAGTATCTCACTTCTGTCTTCAAAGGTCTTGATCCGCTCCTGTCACTTGCTTTTTCTGAGCTGACATGTACACGCGCACGCGCGCACACGCACACGCACACGCACACGCACACACACACACTTACCCACCCACACACACATTCTCTGTCTCTGTCTCTCTCTCTCTCTCTATCTATCTCTCCCCCTCCCTCTCTCTCCCCCTCCCTCTACCGCCCTCCCTCTACCACCCTCTCTCTCTCTCCCACTCTCCCCCCCATTTTACCGCCCAGGAAGGTACTACAGCATAATAAATATGCCATTAAGGCCATTTTCATTCAAATACACTCCCCTCCAAATTGTATTCACCGATCACACTTCTCTGTCACTGAGTCCGGCTGCAATGATGATTAATAGGCCACTTTGTGGCTTAATTTCTGAGCACTGACTTAATAAACCTGCCACGTTCGTGTAGCCCCGATGATTACTCTCCGGAGGGTCTTCTGGAGAATACAGGCGGACCCCTCCGCATCCTGCTCAGCGCCACGCCATGACCTGCTTCCTCTTAAACTCACAAAACGGAGAACTATGTCGTGCATAAATCAGTGGAGTTTCATTCTTTTACCAGGAAGGCAGAAATATAGAAATACAGCTGATGCCACGGCATAAAAGTTCCACCTGTCTCCGGCTGCTTACATCTCCAGTGTCTGCAGAAATAAAAACACACACACACACACACACACACACACACACACAGGCGTACGCAACGTTTCACAATTTTTGGTTCCAAGAGCTTCCTGCCATTTTTCTCCAGGGATTCAAAGGGAATCTGAGCAAAGTGAAAACTCACGGGATCCACCGCTGTGTTATTTAACCGGGGTCAAGCACCTCAGTCACTACACTAACTTACAGAGTTGTGTAAACGGTAGATATGCACCGAGTTGTGTTGTCGCCAAACAAACATTGTGGTGGTTGTGGTGCACTCACCGCAAATGCAAAAGATCTTGGATCAGATTTGCCTGAAAATAAACGTTCAGTCCTCCTTGGAAAAGATGCACGGTGCAATGCATGTGCTTGTTAGTGTGAGCACACGCACACGATAACAAGGTTGAGTGAAAACCTGAAACGGCGAAACGATAGACGGAACGCCGTCACAGATTTGAACTGTTTTAATAATGCCTTCACACTTTTTGGTTTTTTGAGTCAGGCAGAAGCTCGCACTCTGCTCGTGTCAACTTCACGTTTCAGCCGGGCAGCCTTGTTCTCCTGGGTTATCGCTCCAGGTAGCCCGGGGTTCTCCGGATGTTTTCTTTCCCCCTCTCCGCGGTGGGGCTAATCTTCGCAGGGGTGATGGAGATAGCGGTGATGTATGGAGCGGACGCGGTGGTTTAACACCCGGTGCCGACTGTTGTCTCTCGAGGTCAGGCGTGTGTGTGATACGGAGCGCTTGGGCCGGCTCCTCTCACGCCTGGATGCTGGCAGGCCTGATACCGAGAGAGAGAGAGAGAGAGAGAGAGAGAGAGAGAGAGAGAGAGAGAGAGAGAGAGAGAGAGAGAGAGAGAGAGAGAGAGAGAGAGAGAGAGAGAGAGAGAGAGAGAA
>JAFBJU010001623.1:131154-166716 GCA_016785305.1 Colistium nudipinnis
GAGAGAGAGAGAGAGAGAGAGAGAGAGAGAGAGAGAGAGAGAGAGAGCAAATCATTTTCTTGATTATTCAGCCACTCATGCAGCTTTACTTTCTTAGAAAAAAATCTTAATTTTACAGTATGAACATAAAAAGTCCAAATGACTTCATGTGTTTGTATTCCCCTTTCAAGAGCTGCCAATCTCTCAAACTCTCCGATTGGTTGAAAGATCCAGAGGCGGGACATCCGTTTCAACCATACTACCGATACCACAAAATCTCAGGGAATTATTATTAGTGGTGACCTTTGGGAAAAGGTCAACGTTGAAGTCAGTAACTTATCAGCCTTCTGTTAATGGGGGACCGAGATAGAGGGAGAGATGGAGTGGATAGAAGGTGCAAAGGGAGGACACGGGGAGCCAGGTAACCAGGACAGAGCGGTGACCTTCACTCCCTGATGCAGACTGACAGCTGCGTGATGGAGACACGACGGCGTGTTGAATTATTCCTGCAGATTCTGGAAGCCAGAGAGGAGCGTTTTACTCCAATTAACGGAGGAGCAGATTTTTTTTCTCCGCTCGTCAGCAGCCGCGCGATACCGAGCTAAACCGGCGGCGGTGCGACGGCTGGGCTTTGATTTGTTTTATTTCTAATTTGCTATTCTTCGCAGAAACTGTCACCTCCTCTGTGATCCGCCTCCGCCGCACCGCTCCCTGGAAGAAGGAGCCCCGGCTTATGAATAAATCACAGCCCTCTCTTTCTCGGCCTTTGTATGACAGTGAGAACATGGTACTGTACCGTACCCTACTTAACCCGGAGCTACTTTCATTTTTATTTATTTTTTTCCCAATAATAGTGCAGCTGCTGCAAAAGTGCTGTAGATTGCGCAGGGGGGGGGGGTTAACTGTCTACGTGCCTCCATAAATAATTTCCCGCGCTCGTGCCGTTGTTTTCAACAACAATGCATTTTAGAATCAATTATTCATACAAACCTGGCTGTGAACCTATCGGTTACTGGATCCGGATTTTACACAAACGTCATTTAATTGCTTATCTCTTATCTGAGAAGGAGGGCCACCTCCACTCACTGGTCACGGCACACATCTAAGGCTAAGCTGCTTAGCTGGGGAACACATTCCTAAAACAGTACATTTCATTAAATTTTTTGCACATTTTCCACGAAACCATTTTTTGTCGTAATATTGAAGTTTTGTAGCTGCAAGTCCAGAACCGGATTGGCTGAGAAATATTGAAATTTTTGAACATTTACAGACGGGCTTTTTTTTTTTTTTTTCTTCTTTCAGACTGAGGTGTGAGGGGAAAGATGTTGGATGAGGATAATACCTCGGAAAGAAAATGGCACTCGGGCTTAGTTTCACAGAACAAATCCTCTGTTGCGTCACTCAGGCGTTCCAGGTTGGCGCACATGTTCAAACACAGCCTCCGCCTCAACCACGAGCAACAGCTGCACGAGGCTGATAGAAAGCATGAAATATATAAAAAAAACTGTTACGCACACACACACACACACACACTTACTGCAAACTCGTATGACACTAGTAATCGGCTCATCAGTGGCATGGGAAATCCCCAAAAGAAAAAGATAAAATTAGATTTTTTTTTAGGCGCAGGAGGAATTATTTATGTCCTCTCATGTCCTCCATAGGCATGCTCCATAAGTCGAGTGATGGGTGGATTTTTTTGGGGCTAAAATAAGATTGGCAGTGGCCTCGGCCGATGAAACCTGGCCCTGCGTGAAGCGCTGGTGGCTCCAGCCCCATTGGTGTATGGATTTTACTATCTGGGATAGGATGCCTGTGTCTGCCATGGGGGGATGTATATTTCATGCCCCCCTGCCTGCACATCATCTTTCCTCTGCCGATATGTGCAGCTAATAGTCGGTGGGCCGTGCAGGAAGTGAATCACGCCGCGTTTACAGCAGCCGATTGACTTTCCCAAGCAGCTACGAGCCCTGGCTGGGAAATAATATGCATCTGTCACACCTGGCTGAGATTTGAAGGTTTTATTTCGTTATTTAACGTATGAAAAGGGGGGATGTGAACCCATGACTTCACATTGTGTGCACATAAGAATCGTGTCCAAAAAAAAATCAACCTCACCAGCTGGTGCATCAGGAGCTGATGTATTTCACAGAGCAAGTTAGTCCTCTTATGATATGTATTTTTAAATCACAGTATTTCACTTATACCCCTTTGTCTGCTTTACATATTCATAAAGGCATTCCAGCTTAGACTTTAGACTTTTTTTGATATATTCTTCACTTTTAACATTGCCCCGTGATAAGTCTAGGTAGATGAAGCGAGTCTGCCATCTGTCTCTGATAATGAGTTTGCCCCAAATTCTACAAAAAAAAAAGAAAGAGCAGAGCTGTTCACACTAACCTGAACTCAGATCTATATTTTGCACGGGAATATGTAAATATATATGAACACGTGTAGCATCCACACAGTTGATCGAGTTGCTCCTTGACCTAACTAGTATAAGTATCTCATTTACTACTGCAAATAAGGAGACGGTTAGTATGTCATGCTTGAGACAACATTGTCAACACTTGTTGGCCTCTTGCCCTTGTGTGTGTGTGTATGTGTATATATATATATATATATATATACGTAAACCACAGTACATGTGCATAGACTCCAGTTGAACATTACCTCCGCACATCCTTGGCATCCAGAATAAGAAATGATTTTCCCTCTGGCATCCCCCATCCATGAAATCCTCCTGTCTTCCGTGCTATATCAGACGTTGACAAACAATGTGTGTGTGTGTGTGTGTGTGCGTTCATGAATCCGTGCGCTCCTTAACGGTCTAGGCCTTGCTATTTTTAATATACACACCCGTATGTAAAGCGTTTCAGCTTCAGACCAGATGGGCTCTGATCAAGTTTGACACTCGCTAAATGATAGCGATGGCTTTTTGACAGTCAGCTGCTTTCTTTGCGCGCCTCTTCTAATGGAAAAAAAAATAAAAAATCATGTAATGAGTTGCCGTGCACTGAGGCAGGTGTGTGTGTGTGATTGTGCGCTATTTTTACATCCAGGTTAATTTGTATAAGCCTTTTTGTCATGCGGTTGTATTTTGTGGCGCGGTAATGGCACATTAGTGCTGAATGTAGTGTCAAAATTCTACTCAGTGCAGCGTAGAGAAAGAGAGAGAGAGAGAGAATGTATGATAATGATATATATATATATCTACTGTAAACTCAATGAACACCGTGCTCAGCTTTGCAGCCGGGGACCGAGTATCTGCAGGTTCTGTGCACATGCTAAATCAGTCAGCCTCTCCGCGCATGCACTGTATGTAGGACGCCACACACGCAACACGTGATCAAACAATAAGTGCATGGAGCATACCGAGGGCCTCTCCCCTATGAAGCGGAATTTCTCCGTGGTAATCTGCGGAGGAGCATGGACGGTGAACCTTGGCAGCCTGCGGCCGGATTAATGCACTGCGCACTGAATGAGCCCATCGGTTGATGAGCCGCGTACACGCCGGCAAAAAACGTCCGGCCCTTTGAGGAATTTGCATGGTAAATGGCGGCAGGCTCCTTCATGTGCGCGGTGAGTCACAAACACAGGCCTTTCGGGAGGCTCCGCCCCCCCCACCGAGCAGGTCGCTCCGGTCAGAGGCCGGTCTGTCCTCCACAGCCGGCCCGTGTTGACTTTGCCTTCTGTGGTTCCGTCAGTCATCTGGCTCGGTGACCCAAACCGTTTTTTTTTTTTTTTTTTTTCCCCCCTCTGACTTATACCGGCTGTCGTCCCGGGGCCGCATCCCAACTCTCAGCACGGCTTCCTCGCAGATATAATATTTCCAAGACGCCTCATATCCCTTTAGCACTGGCTGAAAAATAGCTCCTGACCACTGTGATTATTCTAAACCTTTAAACTGTCTTTTGCTGTTACACTTACCCAGGTGTGATAGATTAAGCTTTATCTTCACGGCCACATTGCACCTCCTTTCTTTTTTTTTCTTTCCTTCCTTTTTGTGCGCCGGGGTTGTTTATGTTTGGAATTCATCAATGCGCTTTGTCCTAATATCGAGGGCAGCAGGAAAGCGGGCTGCCACCGCCTAATAGATGGAGATGGCCGCCATCCTCCAGCTGATGGCGCACGCTGATTCCATCCCCGCCCTCCGGGGGAGTCTTCTTACGCCTTTGTCTCCGACAAAGCTGAACTTTTTACAACCTAAATAGCCTTTTTTTTTTTCTTCTTCGCTTAATAGAAAACATGTCCTGAAGATACCGAGGTGTTCATCAACACTTGGATAGATCGATACCTGGCCAAACTAAAACCGAACCACGGCTGCGGCAATTTGTGCCTCAAGTGTTTCAGCATCGGAAATTGAAAAGTCATCATTTTTGTGTTATTGGAACGTTGTTGGTGGATTGGACCTGCGGTGGGATTAGATGCAGGTGCGTGTGAGTGCGTGTGTGTGTGGTGGGTGGGGGGGCGGGGGGGGTGGTCATATCTGTTCATGGGTGAAGCGAGGATGGATGGCTCCGGTGGAGATTTGGCCCGCCGTGCCCCTGGTGCACCGGGGGAGGGGGGGACAATTCCTCTCCAGCATCACTCCACCCAGGATGATCTCATTACTTTGCGCGAGTGGACGGGCCCCCCCCCTCCAGAGAGGCCCTTCCCATCAGCCACTGCACCTTTGTGTTTTGATTATAGCATGTAACACAAAGATAGGCGGGGCGCACACGTTTATTTCCTGGGTCTCCTTTTGGTGTTTTTTAATGTACATGTAGCAGAAACTCTTCTCTCTCTGTGATTATTATCTTTGTGGACCGGCATATTTGGCATTTCTTGTATTTGCATAATTGATGGAAGCCAGAAAACCGTCACAGACGGAGGATTTCACCATTGTCTGACAGATTCCTAATCAAAGCAAGGTGGGACAACATATGTTCAAAATGAAATGATCTACAGAAAACCCGGAGTTGCCTTTTCAGTTCTTCAGGCTTTTGAACGCGTGGAACGGAGCTTTGCCCACGGAACGGGAGAAACCTGGCTTCCTGTCTGCGTCAGACCGCCGGAGTGTCCCGTCTTTTTACCACCGTCTGCGGTGAGGTCCCACCGAGCCAGGTCACAATGACAAACAGAAAGATGGGAACACAGGAGATTTTCAACGAGCATTTTAATGATCCGACGCTTCTCTGTGGAGCATCAGAGCCGGGGGAGATGCTGCTCCTCAAATGTTTAATTAGTATCTGAAGTTCTTTGATATTTTAATCAAGTAGAAAAAAAAAAAAAAAAAACTTTGTATAATGATGTTCCTTCACCAGTAAAACGTGATATTATCACCAATCTATAAAAAGGTAGCAGAAGTTCTCACCCCCCCCCCCCCCCCCCCTCAGTGTTATGATATTATAAAGATTATTGTCTTATGACTGAGCCTCAGGCTGCGTTTATTTTCTGCAGCTGGTTTTTACATTTTATACAACGGGGCAGTTTAATCTGTAATCACACCTGATAAAGTGAGCGTGCGGAAGAAATGTTTGTCTGAATAGTAACTCGTAGCTGTTATGGGAAAAGTGCAATTTTCTTTCTCTGAATCTCACGAGCCCAAACGTGGTAGCGTAATTTTTTTTTTTTTTTTTTTTTTGGCGTGCATCCGGAAAATGACTTTTCTCTTTGTGTGCTCACACATTTGCGGTTGTGGAAAAGTCGTCATGTTGTTTAGGTTTTAGTGCATTACTTAGAACTTTCTGTGGCTTTGTGCAGGAAACAAGGCTTCCAGATATAATGGGCTTTTTACCTCATTTGGATCATATATTCATACCTGTAAATTTGAAAATCAGGCCTTAAATATAAAGATGTGGAGCAGCGACAGTTCTGGAGTGCATCTGGAAATCTGAGAAAAGTTGTCGCCTCCCATTCAGTTTTTCTTCCAAAGGAATGTAGCGAATTCATTTCCTTGACAGGCGTGGTGGTGGCATTGGTTGAAATTTTTGTTTGTGCAAAAAAAAAAAAAAAAAAAAAGAAAGAAGGAAAAATGAAAATGGTATAAACTGGCTGCTAAACACAAGTCCCCGCAATTAAGCTTGTAAATGCTGGCGTTCTTTGTTTTCGTTGTTTCTTTGTGAAGAAATTAGTGGCTGAACTTTAGTGATTATATTACAATAACGAGTCGGGGAGGAAGAGTGACCTTGCGGCGCAGAGCAGAGCAGATGGTTAAGTGGAATAAAAACACAGGGTCAGAAGAGTTTTAGACCTTGACCACATGGTGCAGGAGCCACTTATACACAGGAATAATGAAAGGGCTCTTTTATTAATTTATTTGTTTATTATTATTTATTAAGTCCTGACTGCAATTATTCATATTTTTCAAATATGAATGGAATATGGGCAGCTATGAAGCATAATAACATGGTTATTTACTCACAATATGTTCCTAGTCTTATAAGTGAGTTGCACTGATTTTTTTTAATGGATTTTGATCAGTATTTGCCTTTTCTTTGCCGGCTGGGGCCACAGAGTCTCTGTGTGCAGCTTGGAGCTGTAGGAGGAGCAGGAGGAGGATGTTGACTTTGTCAGGGTTGACCTTAATGTAAGGTATGAGGGATGACATGCTCTCTGCTGACACGTTCTTTGATGTCTTCAAATTGACATGCACTTGAGGAGGAGACGCTCGGCAGCCGCCGCGCTTGATGCCGTGGAGGTGCCTTAAAGGCACACGCCACCATTCTGCAACCTTTATCGTTATGAAGCCTTTCCTGAAACGGGAAAAAAACACACGTGGACAGAATCAAATAAATAATGAAATGAACGAGTGGCATGGCTGAAGATTCACTGTGAGAGCTTTGATTTTCCGAGTGTCTGGTATGAGAAAGACCTTAAATATTCACTTCATGGCTGCGTTGTGTCATGTGTCCGGTCAGGACATTGTGAGTCTCCAGAAGCTTCAGCGTGTGTGTGCGTGTGTGTTTGTGTGTCTTTGTCTGTGTGTGTCTGTGTGTGTGTGTGTGTGCGTGCGTGTGTGTGTGCGTGTGTGTGTGTGTGTGTGTGCGTGTGTGTGTGCGTGTGTGTGTGCGTGTGTGTGTGAGGAGGAGACGCTCGGCAGCCGCCGCGCTTGATGCCGTGGAGGTGCCTTAAAGGCACACGCCACCATTCTGCAACCTTTATCGTTATGAAGCCTTTCCTGAAACGGGAAAAAAACACACGTGGACAGAATCAAATAAATAATGAAATGAACGAGTGGCATGGCTGAAGATTCACTGTGAGAGCTTTGTGTGCGTGTGTGTGTGTGTGTATGTGAGTGTGCGTGTGTGTTTGTGTGTCTGTGTCTGTGTGTGTGCGTGTGCGCGTGCGCCTGTGTGTGTGTGTGTGTTGAAGTCGTTCATGGAGGATTTGGAGCTCGGCCTTTGGGAACATCGTCCTGTTGTAGGAGCCAGATTCCATTTTTTTTTCTTTTTCTCGTCTGACTCGGGGACATTTGCCTCCAGACTTTGTTCTCTGGTGGAATCCATTCTTCTCTCCGCCGCGCAATCCCCCAAAGCATAACATTTCAATCCCCGTGATTAACGCCTGCCAACGGGAGGGGTTACCACTGACTTAGTGGGCTGCCGGAGCTCAGGCACATGCCACATGTTTTAATTTCTTTTCTGTTTTTTTTTTTGATGTTGGTGAAGTCAAAAAAGTATGTAGTGCATTAACATTTGAAGAACTTCTCTTTAATGTCTGTTCGCTGCAGGGTTTTCTTTCTTTCTTTATTTCAGCCTGTTTATTTCCTTTAACCTCAGAAGTCAAAAAAAAAAAAGTATAATTTGCCCAGAGGTGCCAGAACTTTTGAAACCATATAGATTATTTGTCCCAAATATAATTAAAGGCAGCGTCAGAAAAAGGCAGCCTGTTTTTTTTTTCCCTCTTTGATTTTCAGCCTGGCCTAAAAATGCAAAAAAAAATGAAAACAGAAGAAACGTAAACAGGTGGTGATCCCAATACTTTTTTGACATAATTATCTATAACATTCAGTAAAAATGAAGGGTACATCACTGGCAACGCTTTACCCCCCCCCCCCCATAAGTTATTATATACTTCACCTTTATTCAGATTTACTTACTTAAACTTCTACTACTTTATCATCGCAGTATTCCAGTTAGAAGAATCACTCTACACATGTAAGTACACATTTCCACCCTAGCATAAATATCAGTAATTCAACTTGTGAATTCTCAATAATAAACCGGATCAAATTAGATCATCTATAATCTATATTCCCTTGAAAAAATGAGGGTGAGCAAGGTAAGCCTGGTTCTGTGCGAGTCAACCGATATAAAAAGACAGATTTAACAAAGCAGAATAAACAAAAGACTAAATATAACTCACTTGGGGGTGTTTTAAGGACTGCAGCTGTTTTACTTCTCTCACATTAAGTTTGACCAAGCTTGAAAGAATGCAGAGATTTGCGACGTGTGCAGAGAGAGAGAGAGAGAGAGAGTAAAAACTGCTTATTACACCGACACTCTGCTCCACTCTGTGTGTTTTGAGTTGTTTTGCATTTGCAGTTTTAGGTTTACAGACTGAGGACACCGCACCTGGTTTCAGATGAACGCTTTCCCTGCTTTATTGGTGCAATCCCTTTTTTTTGTTCTCCAAGTGTCAGGCTTGACAGAGATTGGAATGATTAAAGGAAGCTGTCATAGCAGCTGTTTTTTTTTCCCCGTCTGTGCTCGTGCTTCTCATGGAAATCTAAGTGTTTGTTCAGTTGTGGAATAAACGCACTCGCCGTAGTCTTTCAGTCTTGCAGAAGAGCTTTATTTCTTTTTTTTTTTTTTACATATGGTTCACGTGGTCTGTCGCTTATTCTCTTAAAAAAAAAAAAAAAAAGGCTCTTTCACTTCATCTTAGCAAAATACACCCACAGCTGAAAGTAATGCAGCACTGCCGTAGTCTTTCAGTCTTGCAGAAGAGCTTTATTTCTTTCTTTTTTTTTTTACATATGGTTCACGTGGTCTGTCGCTTATTCTCTTAAAAAAAAAAAAAAAAAAGGCTCTTTCACTTCATCTTAGCAAAATACACCCACAGCTGAAAGTAATGCAGCACTTTAAAGTGGCTGAGGAAATACATTCTCAGCACGGAAGCTATATTATGTGATTGCACATGTCAAAAAAGGCCAGTTCACATGTGGATATGCAAATGTAGCGGACCGTATTTGGCAAATTGGACGTCAAATTGAACATGTAGGGAAAGCCAAGGCTATAGTTCCAAAAACAAATTGGTTAATAATAATAAAAAAAAGAAGGAGAAGAACAATGATGATAATAATAATAATAATAATAATAATAATAATAATAATAATAATAATAATAATAATAATAATAATAATAATAATAATAACAACTTATTTGAGTCACAAAGTATGAGGTGCATGAGCCTGTTGGTTTTTTTCTGCAATCTGGTTGAGGGAAAGAAAATCCTTGTCAATTTTGGAAATCTGTTAACAGGTAATATCCAGACTGGATTCAACCATATCATTATTTTAAACAGATGTTGAAACCAGTAATCCTGTGTCTGTCTGCACATTTGGTTGCATGGGCATCAAAACAATGGCGTCGGATGCCACCATTAGACACTCACCGATGGCGTTTGACGTGGAAACGTCCTCCTCTCACACTGCCCCAGATCCCAAATTTTGGAATTGTGAAGTTTAAAGGTGGTGAAGGATGAATAGAAGGCAAAAAAAAAGAGCAGCCCCGTGTCTCCGATTAAAACTTTAATGCCTGCCCTGCTGTTGTCGTCATGCTGAACTCCTGTCCAGATGGAGAGGGCGTCTCTGACCCTTCGCGTTGTGATCTTGGCTTAGACGCACAAACACACACACAAACACACACCTCCCTGGGCTCTGGGCAGAAACAGACGGTTCATGCGAGTCGCGATAGCAGGAGCAACTTTGAGCCTCGGCCTATCGGAGGCCGCCCGGCTGCGGGAGCTGGATGGGATTTTCAAAACCTGGCCTTCCATTAATCATATTCAAATCAGCATCCCAGCGAGTGCCTCCCCCTAAGCTCCTCCCCCCTCCCTCCTCCCCGGGTCTTATCTTAATATGGACGGATGAAGCCTCGGCCCCTCAGTTTGTCATCTCGTATAAGCGCCCCCCCCCCCCCCCCGCGCCTTCCCATCGCTCATTATTGATGATGTCACGGCTCTCGATGACTCAAAAGATGTGTGGGGGGTTTGTTTACAATCATTTCTTTTTTTTAAACCAGTACGCAATCGGTCCTTGGCTGGGCCCTCATTTGCATAATGTATGATTTTTAAATGAACGGCCGTAATCGTTGTTTTGTCCCGTCAATAAAACGAGATGAGAAGTGTGTGCTTTATGAAAGGTCTTTTTTTTCTGGTCTCAGTTCGGTGTTAAAAAATGACCCGCTGTTTTTTTTTGCACAGCCGGGGGCCGAGAAAGCCCCATTCAGACCAGATCTATGCATGTTTAAGAAGATAAGAATGTCGTTATGCTTTCAAGGACTATAAAAGTCGAAGGGGGAATTTTGCCTCCCATGCTTTGTCTCTGTCTGCATCTCAATAATTTTTCCTCCACCACAAGGAGCTTTTTTTTAAAAAAATAAGGGATCTGAGCCACTGTTTCCCGGATGGAAAATAATAATATTCAGAGCGGGCCGCACATCCAAATGAGGCGCGACCTCTAGACCTCCACGGAAGACATCCATGTGTGAACAGGTAGCCTTATCAAAGCCTCTCCCTCTGCGCGCACGTGTGTGCATGTGCTCTGTGGCCTTAATGGATTGTGACGGATTGGGATCCGAACTCATTACCAGCTGTAATCCGTTACTGCGCCTGTACAGATCCGTGTTTGTCTTTATTCCCAAATACGTCATTAGCACTAAATCTTGATCGTGTACACATTTTCTTTCCCGAATGTAAATGCAGAATCCCTGATAACGATCCATTTTGCTCGATACTCATTTCAATTTCCTAATGTCTATATGCAAACCAACATATGATTACTGCTCTTGGTGGGGGTTTCAATAACATCTGATTACGCTGGTTACGTTTGTTGCAGAATAGACCTAATTGGTATAAATGATGGTTATTCCCATTTTCATGCGATGCGTCATGTCCTCATTATTGAACGGACAGATGAAACTCATTCTCACCTGGCAGATTGACGGCAAATACCAAATGAAATTTCCACCGGCAAATATCGCTCATACATTAGAGGTCCACCGGCGCAACGCTGATCACATATGAAACATGTAATGAGTTGGACTTTTCATCATGTTTCACACCTGCTCTAGAAAAACACGATCATTATTAGGCTCTAAGCTGTGAGATGATGAACTGAGCAAAGAGAAGCTGCTCCTTTTTTTCTTTTTTTTTTTTCCTCAATGACGCTGCTGGGTTTGATTTATCCTTCCTGTGGTGGAGGAATGAATATACCTAACCTTTAGATTTCCGTCTACCTGCGGAAACCGCGAGGTCTCTCTCTCTCTCTCTCTCTCTCTTCCTTTCTGTGGGTGTCGGATGTTCTTGGTGCTACGGTTTCGTTTTTTGTTCCAATTAATTTCATCCCTAGTAACTCGTTGAAGTAACAAGTATCCACTGCCACAAGATAAACAAACCAACCACAACAAGGGGCACCATGTCTCCCTCTGAAAGATAATTAAGTGCATTTTTTTTTTTAGGCGACTGTACTTCCTGTTTATTCTAATAAAGGAATCAACATTATTTTCTCACATCTACACTGCTGCTCCTCAGGGCAGCAGTGTGGATGTAGTCTGAGCAGGTTTATCAGTTACTTAATTGGATAATTAAAACACATTTTAAAAAAGTGACTGTGGCTGACTACAGGGCTGGGGGAATGTCTGTCCACTGGACAAAAAATAAAACTTGTCCCAAAGTGTTTATCTGGAAGAGTCGTCAATAAGAGGGGTTACTGCTCCTTTGATTTCCCCACTGTGGGAAAATAATCTTATCTTGACATAGCACAAGATATTGGAAAAAAAAAAAAAAAATCCCAGAAAGACACCGCCAGGAAGTTTGTTGTTTTTTTTTAAATCTCTGCTCTGAGATGAAACGACAAAGATAAAACATGAAACAAACATTGTCATTGTTGTGTGTGGGCAAATTCGTTTTTTTACGGCCAAAACCAGCCTGTGGTATCGTCATCGTCATCGGACGTCAGACGCCGGGGAGAATCAGATTCTGCCGTCACATGAAAGATGCGAGGGTGCAGTGATTTGAGATTGAATCCCCAAAAAGCACATAAAAAAGGTTCCAAGAAATGATTGGCGGCTCAGATTCCGTCCTGAGGAAATTGAAGTGGTAAATAACGAGGGGGGCCAGACCCAGAGAGGCGAGAGAGGCGGCGTTACTCCAGGACCTCCGCCAGGTGACGGCTCTTAACGCCGCGTGGAGGATAACCTTTTGAAAAGGCTACAGGGTACATAACCTTTCGAAACATTTAAACATTCATGCGGTGGCCATTAAGTGTGATGCATGTTAAATCCTCGGGAGCTGTGAGAGGCCGCACGCTGGTATTTGCAGCCACTGGACGGGCTTTAATAATTAATTTCCCCACGTAGCCCCGGAAAATCCCCAGAATACATATTCAGATTTTACCCAGAAGCCCCCATTTGGAGGATAAATCTAATTGACTCTTTACATTTCCAGCCTTGCATAAATGAATGAAATATGGATTTGGACACAAATTATTTTTGATAGATTTTCTTTTTGCATTGATTCCTATTTTGTAGTATTATCGGTTTGATGATGTTTTTTTTTTTTTTTTTTTTTTTCCTCTCTCTCTAACTCACACAGGACCAGTTCTCTGGTTCCACAATTTACAGAGCCAACCCCTTCAGGTGAGTTGTCACGGCGCCTGTCATCAGACTGTCTGAGGACTTAAAGGTGTCGGAGGTTACCCCAGCTTCAGTTTAAACAAGCTGCGCTGCAGCAAAGGTCGCCGACACCTGGGTGAGACCAAAAAAAATAAAATAAATCCAATTACAGAATTGGACTAGCCGAGGAATTTAAAACAACCTGCACCTGCCTTCGCTGAAATTACAGCTGTTTGATATGGATCATTTCCACAGGATCTGTATTTGTGTGTTTGTTTCACTAAATTGCTTGGAGGAGAACGTTTTATTTATTTTTTTCCCCCGCTCTCAGTTACTTCTCATTCATTTTTTTCGCACATCTCACGATTTGTCGACACATATGTTTATATTTATCACTATGATGCTTTTAGATGATACTAAGGAAATACTTGAAGCCTTTAGACAGAATGTAATTAATATCACATTGTAAGCTGTACTAGCCACGTGCTAGCTCCCTGAGACTCTGGCTAATGGGGTCTTTTGCACTGGTCCATAAAACGACATTGACTTCTATTTAGTTATTTTAAATCGCCATGTAGCTACATGCAGGGGATAGTAATTCTATAAAATCCTCCTCACTCAATTCTCTTCCTGACATGTAAAGCCTAATAACTGTTATAACCATATGTCATTTTTAGGTTATAACAACTTCCCCCTGGGCTGTCATAAATGACTTAACGTCTACTTTTTTTTATACAATAATAATAACCCAATACAAGAACATAATATAATTGCAATAAACCATTAAAAAAGTATTATACTTTTGACATTAAAGCATTAATAATAATAATATCTAAAACATAAGACAACTTTGCTGATTGGGGAAAGTTCTAAGCTTTGATTGGCCCGCTTACCACATTTTAATTCACTCACGATGTGGTTACTTCTTTCATTTCTGTAGTTTAACTCCGGTTAAATGGTTAAGATAAGATAAGATAAGATAATCCTTTATTCTGCCACAGTGGGGAAATTTGCAACGACATTTTGCTCATATTTAAATAATCCAGCGCGTATTTTCATACCATAGAGAGTCGGCGAATTTAGCGGTGAAGCTCTCCGCGGTGAGATCACGCCTTGTTTCATGTCTTCCTCGACGCCGTGCGACACGTGTTTGATTGACACTATATTTTATTTATTTTTTCACCAAGAACTGCTTTGGTTCTTGTTCTGCATGGCGGCGGTTCCGTTCCAATGAGTCCTGCCACCAAACTAATTGGGCCTGGGGTGTGAAAGCTCAAATTGACAGGCAGGAGAAAAACAGGGAATCGGTAGGCTTACATGCGCTTCAATGGGAACGTGTGTGAGGTACCGTCGACTGTCGTAGATATCTGGATAAAAAGACAGAGAGAAAAAAAAAACACTTTCACTGTTGGGTTTTTGACGACGAGGAGTTGACATCTGGTAGCTGTGTTCTTTTTTTTTTCCTTGTTAAAGCAAATTCACTGGGATTTAATACATTATTTAACGTTTTTTTTTTTTTTTTTTGGGTTCTTTTTACACCGTAATCAAGGTCAGGGACTTTACTGTGTGAAACAAAAAGGTAATAAATACGAACGACAAAAACTCCCATAGTACCTGTTCAACACGGGGTCATATTGGCCATAATTTGATGAAATAGAACACATAACACAGATATTTTAGCACTATTACATACATTTATGGCGCTCTTCCATCTCCTTTGTGATTGGCTGTAAATTTAATGGGCGTCACCTCCCCTTTTTTTTATTTGTTCCTGAGGAAGTTTTTCATTTCAGGGGGGGCGGGGGGGTATTCGGAGGAACACCGTTTTTTTTTTTTTTTTTTTTTTTTTCCATAATAACATCTATTTGATCTCTTCCAATCCGTCAGACACTTTTCTCCGCGTCTTTAATGCGTGACATTTGAAATCAGCTTGATGAAAGCATCTGTTTTGACTTCTTATGACTTGCTCCGGCGACAGGCCGTCCGCGCGCTGGCTAACGACTGCACTCACCTCCCCTTTTTTTTATTTGTTCCTGAGGAAGTTTTTCATTTCAGGGGGGGCGGGGGGGTATTCGGAGGAACACCGTTTTTTTTTTTTTTTTTTTTTTTTCCATAATAACATCTATTTGATCTCTTCTTCCCTTTCCTGACTCTGATCCACTTTTGGGTTAATACAACCGACACCTTCAGCCTCTCGTGGATCATATCTCGTTTTCTCCTCTGGGCCATTGATCTGCGCCTGTGAAAAAAGCAAAAAAAAAAAAAAAAAAAAACCTGCTGCCAGCTTTACATAATTGGATTGGGAAAAGATTGCTTCTCTCTTTGAGGCTCACATCCATCTCCGTATCTATTAGGAGGAATGAAGTAAATCTTATTGTCATTTCAATTGTCTTTTATTGAAGGTATGCATCGGAGGTGTGCCGCCCCCATATGTCACGCTCTCTCGCGTTACAGCCTCGTCCTAAAAAGATCCACCCAGCTCAGGAGAACATCACAGGGTGACGGATGGTTCAGAGGAGCCTGTGGCAGCCAGGCGGCGTATGCTGAGTGATAACTGTTACACCCTGGCACACTGCATATGTCACAACTATGTAATGCGCTTATAGTCGTGTTGTTGAAGAATAACATCGTTTTTAACCGCGGCCATAAAATAGGAAACAAAACAAAAAATGTAGCATTGACAAATGGAGAGTTTGCGCAAGCGAATGCTCAGGATTTGAGGAAAGAAAAATTAAAGAAAGAAAGAAATATCTCCCTTAGCTGCCCCTAAGCCTCTTTTAGCCTTTTGAAATGTCTCCACGTTTTTCGCCATAAGGACCTCTGAGAGTTTTTTTTTTTTTGCGTGGTTGATGAGGCTTCGCTCAGTTCATTACAGCCTGTCACAGGCTGGAAAACGCTCAGTGGACAAAAGCTTTGCATATTAATTGAATGTTTTTTTCGGCAAGCTCCGGTGAAGCCGGTGTTTCACCGACATGTGCCCCCTCCCCCCTTTTCTCGATTATCACACGCTCAATGTTTGTCCTCACGCAAAGGTTGGCGTGGATTGCCTTTGTTCAAGTCATGAAGTGCGTTCCTGTCACAATCAAACCAAAGAGGAATACAAATGTGGAATTTAATAGTTCTTATTCATCCAAATGAGGCCATGCACATGGACCGAAGCTGGAACCGTGCAATCAGTGAGCACTTGTCTATTTTCCTTTCTCCACTCTTCTTCTGGCTTTGTTTTTCGTCTGCGCTCTGCTGGCGTCCTGTCCCTGGTTAAGCTAATCTCAAATTACTGTGGAGAAGCTTAAGCTGCATGTAGTCTCAGTGATCACGTCTGGGTATCCGTTTAACCCTAATCTACTTTCGGAGACAAACCAGCGCCCTCCCTGCCCCCCCACTACCCTCTCTCTATTAACTATTACTATTATTTGACTTACATATGACGTATGATGCTCCCCAATCACATTGGGAAAATGTATTATGACGCAATAGAAATTTCTGCAGCAACATATATATACAGTATGTATTCATCACCCACCTGTCAAATTTTTTTTATTTTTTGAAGGTAAAAATACCCAATTTTTAAATAATCCACATTTTAACAAAAAAAATGCATATTATTATTTATATTAGATTAGCTTAGATTCAACTTTATTGTCAAAGTACAAAGTAAAGATACAAAGACAATGACTTGGAGTTGTAATATACGCCCGTTCTGGGGCCAAATCTTTTTCCGGTGGCTGTGGACTTTTCCTCCTCCGGCTCGGAAACCTCGGAGATGATGAACCTGTGAACATCACAACTGTCACAGGGATTCTCCTCCCTCCTGTCAGGGGGTTTCCTTTAAAAGCCGATCAGCCGACCTTCCCGCCGTCAGCTGCCAGTCAGAGCGACAGGTGGATGGAGAGGTGGAGTCGGGTCGGAGGAGAAGACGGGGAACAGGTCATTAATTTGTGGAAAAAGGAGCTGGCCTGCAGTCTTTGCCTTTCCCCTCCGAGGAGCACGGCTCCATTTAATTGCAGTTTAATGGCCCTAATACGCTGTCATACTTGGCAACCCAGAAACATACTTGGCAACCCAGAAACCGCAGAGCCTCCCAAACTTCACAAATCCCAATTTAACCTCTGCTTGCCACTTTTCATTTTCCCCTCCAATTAATTATGAGAGGGCTTTTTAACTTTGTTCATTGTTTTTTTGGGGGGGTTATTTTTCCACCCATCCAATCATGTGGTGTATTTACTTTAGAAAAGAACAACAAAAGGTCTCCATCACTTTTTTCGATGTGGAAAAGTCAAATCTTGAAACAATGTCAACAAATCACAGTGGGGGTTCAGGCGTATGATTTATTAGGCCATAAGAGGACAGAGTCGTTTGACTTAACATGGCACTAAATCTCAAACGTCATCCCCTCCAGGTGATCTGCTGTGAGGTTCATTAAGAATAAAGACATAATGAGGCTGAATACTGTTCCGCAAAATGACCAAAAATAAAATGTCTGCAGGCTGCAGGGAGGCTGGAGTCCTGATGACGTTCCTTTCTTTCTTCACGTACACTTTGCCAACAAATGCAGTGATTTCTTTTTTATTTTTATTTTTTTTTGACGACTCATTGTTAAAATCCTTTTACATTCATTCTGAATACACACATTCTGTTTTCTTTACAATAAAAGGGACGTTTGTTCGTCCACTTTTGTGTACCATAAAACATGGAAAATCAACAAAGCAAGAATTGGGACCGGAAAAAAAAAAATCAATCAACATCTCCGGGCAGATAAAGTGGAACGCCAATACGTCGGGGGGGGGGGGGGGAATTGGCGTGATCGAGAATGTACAAAAACAAAATCAAGATTGAACTGTTCTTTACAACCCACTCTGCCCTGGACCGGGTTCCGTCTGCTCACGTCTGTGCGTCTGCTCGCTAGTTGCATTTTGCCTCCCGCAGCCGGAGATCCTGCTGCGTGGCTGGGAGCTCTGCATGTGATCAAGCGCCGGCTTGTGAGCTCAGCAGCGCTCTGTCTCTCACAGAAATGTAAAAAAAAAAAAAAAAAGATTTATAGCACTTGAATCGAGAATGTACAAAAACAAAATCAAGATTGAACTGTTCTTTACAACCCACCCTGCCCTGGACCGGGTTCCGTCTGCTCACGTCTGTGCGTCTGCTCGCTAGTTGCATTTTGCCTCCCGCAGCCGGAGATCCTGCTGCGTGGCTGGGAGCTCTGCATGTGATCAAGCGCCGGCTTGTGAGCTCAGCAGCGCTCTGTCTCTCACAGAAATGTAAAAAAAAAAAAAAAAAGATTTATAGCACTTGAAATTGCCTCTGTGGAATGTTTTTTTTTTTTTTCCCAAGACTTACTTTGGGTTGCATATTGCGAGGAGAATAGTCCGTAACTTAAATGGAGAAATATGTTCATGGGCCAGAAAAATGTGGTTTTACCTGTTTTGGCGAAGTGACATCATCTGATTTATTCATAACGGCTTATATTAAAAACTGATTGGCTGCTAGGTCATAAACACAGTCAGGTTCACCCAGGTGTGTGGCCTCTCACTCCTCATTCATATTCACATTGTAAAACACAAATACATTATTTATTGCAATAGGATATTTTAAAGTAGAGACTTTATAATCCAAAGTGATACAGCCACCGCGCTGCATTAACTACAGATTATGCATTATATGAGACTACGGGTGGTAACCTCCTGTTGCCATGACGTGCATTATTTATCTGACTGGGAAATGTATTTTTTTAATTTTCTAAATAAATAAGTCTCATTGTTTCCACTCTAATCTGTCACAGAGGGGGGCTTGGCAGCTGGAACACAGTCATTGTTGATACCTTGGAAAGGCACACGGATGGTGTCACCTTACAGGACCCGGTGTGTTCGCCCGGCTGTAGTCCTGGAACACAACCCAACTGTGTGTGTCTGTTTGGACCAGAGAACCCGAAAGCCTCTCAAATTTCACATTTTAAATAGCGTTATAGCGGTATATTATACAGTAATTAAATAAAATACGTTTCAATAATTATTGGATAGCTTGCCGTAAAGTATATGCTTTCAATTTCATCCTTTTTTTTTTTTTATTTAAAGTGAAATTTGACAAATAAAACCTAAATTTGGACTAAGGCACAAATTAAAACATCATTTTCTAGGGGGGAAAAAAATGGTGTCACCAGTCATATTTAAGCGCTTTTTGGGTGACCTCAGATGCTGTCGCCAACCAGGTGCGACCAGCCATTAGATTTCCTCCATGTGGAAAAGGACTGAATGCGTCATCAATCAGTGGAGGGTAAACAGAATCAGAATCAGCAGGTGATGCATGTCGAGCACCCCCTCCCCCCCTTTGAAAACAGCAACAGGGCCAATGTCACAGTTTCCATGGTGAAAAAAAAGATATATTATAATTGCATGCAGTTCTCCAAACTAGCATGTGATGTGTGTTGGTGCAGCAGTTGTCGTGGGGCAAACAATCAGTGAGATTACACACAGATGAGTCATATTATTTCTGCTCCAGCTCAATGAAGGAAGGTGTTTAATCAGAACCCTAATTTCACTCTTATAACACCCAAGTGTGGAACTAGGGTTAGGGTTTTGGTGAAAGGTCACTGCTCGAGAGATGGGAGTTGGTACCAGGGGGGTTTAAGGCCCCCCGAGCCCGCTGGTCCTGGTCCCGTGTTGCTCGGACATCGAAAAACGTGTGAAAGTGCGAGACAGTTTTGTGCGTCTTGAACGTTCACCCGTTTCCCCATGTCCGAGCCACACGGGACCAGGACCAGCGGGCTCGGGGGGCCTAAAACCCCCTGGTACCAACTCCCATCTCTCTAGCACTGACCTTTCACCAAAACCCTAACCCTAGTTCCACACTTGGGTGTTATAAGAGTGAAATTAGGGTTTTGCTCACCCTAACCCTAATTCCAGAGTTATGGGGGCTATAATGGTGGAACTGGGGTCGCTGCTAGAGTAATGGGAGTTGTTCCGTGGGGGTTTCAGGCACCCCGAACGTCTTGGTCCCGTGTCGCTCGGACATTGGGAAACGGGTCAAAGTGCGAGATACTTGTGTGGGTCTTGAACGTTCACCCGTTTCCCCATGTCCGGAATTGTATTCGATTGAAAAGGTTGTCTGAACCCAATGCAATCATGGGCCAAAATGAGCACCAGATTTGCACTCTACTGCCTAATTGGCGTCAACACAGCCTCAGCTGCGGCTCTCCTCCCACCACAGATCAAGCACTTTGATTCATTTTCTCCACGCTGGTTGTGAGACATCAACCCTAACAACACGCTCATGCGAGGCAAGATAAAAAAAAACAAAAAAAACCCCCACAAATATCAGCACCAAGGACAGACAATCTATGCTGAGGGCAGTAAAAGCTTTTACAAGATCCCCGTGGTACGACAACACGCCACGCGACGACACAGATCATGAGTAAGTAGCTTTCAGTCCGAGAGGTTTTGATGTGCTGCGTGCCAGGAGGTGTGATTTTCTATCTTTAGGGCAGATTCCAGGCCACAGTGAGAAAGGGATCAAACCGAAATGATTCAACTGACTCAGACTAAGAATAAAAAAATATGTGTTTCGCCATGAACAGCCATTAACACAGAACATTCCTTTTTTAAGATTATTATATTATTTGTTTAACTGTATGCCCATGACATCATTTTCCTGTTTACCTACGTCAACTCATTTTATGTAAGGAAACATGTTATACCCCTTCTTTTTTCTATTTTTTTTTTACATACGATTCCAATGTTACTTTTAACGGTGCGTTAGGTCAGATAATGGCGTGGAAAGGTTTTCTGATACTACGAAGTATTTGTAGGAAGAGGTACGCCTGGATGAGGGATGGAGGAGGGGATGAGTCGTGGCATTCAGATGAAAGTGCCCACTGAACCAAAGAGGCTAACCCCTTGTATGGTTAGACTAAGCAAATGGAGTGGCGATGGAATATAAGAGCAGGTCAAGCTGCTGGGTTTCTGCTCCTCGCCTGGATGCAGGTGCCATCTAAAAGCAGCTTGGAGGCAGGACAGGTCAGGGCTGGTCAGAGGCCGGGGGGTGGAGTCGTGACAGCCTCCTCTGATCCTCACTGCTGATAGGTCAGAGCATCTTCTAACGAACAGGTAGGCTGTGCTCGTGCCCCGGAGCTTTTTCTTGTATTCGTCTTTGTATTGATAATGAATAATTCTGCCACTTACACTTTAAATAAAGAATACGGGGGCTTTTTAATCGTTGGACGTAAATAAGGGTGTGGAGGTCAGATTGCAGGTTTTGTGGTCAAATATAAATCCATGTCGAGTAAAATGCAAAACGTGTGTCGAGTAAAATGCATTTTGGAGGGTTTTATAGAATTTATCTTTATTGTTAGAGTCAAAAGAAGCACCTAGCCGCCTTTATTTAATTGTTGAAGATAATAATAATAATAATAATAATAATAATCTTTTTTTTCCTGCCCACGTTATTGCTATTTGTGTAAAATGTGATGATTTTTTGCCCCATTAAATAAAATCACAATTAATGACAGCTCGGTAGAAAAAATCCTGCATTCATTAGCATCAGTGGAGGTTTCGAAGATGAACCCAAGCAGAGAGGATGATAAACGCGCCGAAAGCTCTCAGCCACCTGCGGCCACCAGAGCTCCGAGTTGTTAATGATCACCAGTGGCAATTTCACTATCAATTAAATTGACGAGAGCATGTTAGAGGTGGATGTTCACGGCATGTCTCCTCTATGTTGTCAGAGCGGCGATGGGGAGGTGAAAACGCTTTCCTCTGGATGAGCCAGATAGTGCGGCCGCAATTAAGAGGGCCAGCTCGTCTAATGGGGCGGCAACGTGAAGGATTTGTCCAGCTTGTGAAAGTCTGAGCTGTGAAGCTTCAAATAGCTGGGTAATAAAATTCCAACGTCTTCAACGACGGCTGGAGTGAAGCCGTTGAGTGATTCAGGGGCCTAAGGGTTCCTAAAATGATGAATTGGCCCCTATCATTTCAGAGGGTCCCATCTTGGATCGGGGACAGATTTGGAATCACGGTGGGATTGTGGGGACTCGTTGCGTTCGGAAACAGCCCGACTCATGATCTCCGTGATTCTCTCGGTCTCACGCTGATGGATAATGGATGAAGAAACCTGTAGCATGACTTTAGCGACCTTTACTCTAGTGATTACTGCCAGGAGATCACACGGCTGTACGCCGACCGGGGTTGCCATGGCGATTTCTTACTCCTCTTTTTTGTATTTGTCAAGGATTTTCTCTTTATTTTATAAAATGGATACTCAATGGGTTCAGGATCCATTGCGCGTGTTGATCTAGTGGGACATCATTTGTATTTCTTGGGGGCGGGGGGGGGGGGGGGGGACTTAACCGGGGGGGGGGGGGGGTGGACTTAACCTTCTCTGTAGTTGGAAATTGCAGTTTTAGCACAGAAGGCTCATCAGCAGCTCTGCAGTGAATGTTTAACACCCTTTGATTTGATTGCATCTATTTATATTGTTGGCAGTACATCATGTCATAGAGTAAACTTAGAGGCTTTGTCAGTGTCTGCCTTTGGCGTGTGAACATGGGGATGCAAAATATGCCCCAAGGTCATGTATGATGATGGGATGTGTTTCAGATGAAAGAAATAGCCAGTATAGTGGCGGTGGCGGTGGTGGTGGCGGCTTATTTTTTCACGGCAGTGTCCAAACATGCCAGAAAAGTTTGACAGTCCAACTTCTATTCAGAGCTGTAGGAGGACAGGTCCTGATTTATTTTACCCACAATGCTCTCCAGTTGTGATTATCTGACACTCATTGCTGTACTTCTTTTTATATCTCTGTCTCTTTCTTTTCATCAACATTGGGAAAAGATAAGGAAACACCACAATCTCTCAGACTAACTAAGTTTACATCACCACCAAAAATAATATAACATAATAATATAATAAAATAATAATAGGATAATATAATAATATAAGAATATGATAATATGATAATATAATAATATAAGAATATGATAATATAATAATATAATAATATAATAATATAATAATATAATAATATCCAGACACCCAGAAGTGCACGCAAAAAAAAACCCGGCCACAGATTTACTTGTACAGGTATTGTTTTTTTTCCGGAATTCATTTCAGGTTTTCCAAAAAAAGAGAAATATCACAGGAGAATAAAATAATGAACACAGACGTCTGTGTCCGCACACCCCTTGTTCCAAATGTGTGTGTGTATATATATACTGTATATATATATATTGAGAGCATCCTCTCCTGAGCGGGTCAGTCCAAACGCAGAAGACGACCTGGCACTAATAGGTGTCTCCTGGGTTGATATTCTCAGGCTGAGTGCAGGAGAGGGGCCGAGGGTGAGAGCTTCTGTCGGGGGGATTCTGGTGCTTTAATATGGAACGTTCCAGCTTCTTGTGAATATTTAGTTTCTTTTGGTTTTACAAAAAAATAATAATAATAATAATCTTGTAGATGACATGTAAGTAATCTCTCGACGCAGACTGGGGTCAGTCGCGCTGTGACATTTATCCGCTCTGTTGCTTCGGTCTGATCGAGTGCTCAGCTGAGATTTAGATACAGCAGCATTTATTGAGTGTTTGGAAATGACTTTTTTTTTCTGTTCTTCTTCATCTGAGCGTGTTTTTATTTTTTGTTCTCGCAGCGCATGACCCTTTTGCAGCACAAGTCCCCAGACATTTGCATTCTGAAATTGAAATGTCTCGGCTTTCAAAACAGGAGCAGTGTTGTGTCCTCCACGGGTGTTTGTGTAGATGCCAGATTTTCGATACATGTCTTTTTGTGTCCACTGCCTTTCAGCAGACTATCTATCAGGTTGGATTTGACAGCTTTTTCATAGGACTCCAAAACTGACACCAAACGTATATATTCTAACCTGTGCCGCTGAATATTTTATCACAGTTTTTACGTTGCCCTGACTACCAGTATTAATGTAAATGGATCTATGGTTTTTCTGGTGTTGGGGGAATAAAGGAACCACAGCGGCGGAGACAAATGGCTCCCCGGGCGTGCGCCAACAGACGTTGGCGTCACAATCCAACAGCACAGTAACGAGATAATAATAACTTAATAATAAATAATAATTTAGCCCATTACCTCATTTTCCACATAAATCAATGCCAGAGTTGGCTCTCATCTATCTTAACTTCCTAACAAATAAGTTCATGTACATGTGGACGGGATGTTTTTTTTTTTTTTTAATGCTGCACAAATAGAGTTGAGTACCTGACATGAGGAGTGCGACTCGTCCAGCCACATAATGTCCCGCGTGTCTCAGGAGGAGGCTCCGGGGTGGGAGAAAAACAACCTTGAAGGTGTCATCGGCCCGGTGTGGCGTTTCAGAACCGGTAGCCTCAGCTGCCAGGGAGCCTCTAATGACACACGCTGTCGGGTTGCATCATGGGAGATGTGTGAGCCAGTGTATTTATTTTGGTCATGGGCATAGGATAAGATGAGACATTCCGTTACTGTCCCAATAATTGGTGGGACATTGGATGATACTCTTGCAGGGCTCTACCTTATAATTATGATAAGGGCAAAATAAGTTAAATAAAAATGATTTTTTTTTTCATTATTTTCACATTTTTTGAACGTACCAACTTATTCAGAAAGATGTTTCATCGTGTTTGGAAAGAAAAACAAACTTCAATGCTAAATCCATCCTGAGGATCACTGTCAGGGCCAATCTGGTTTAAGAATTAATTGAAAATGCTGAAGGTATGTATTTGCAAGCCCCCCTCACATTTTCACCAGTTATTTAACGAATGATTTCACCTTTCAAAACTTTCTCCAAAATTCAACTTTGCAACACGGGTATACAAACCTGGGTGCGGCATTTACATTCTTTTTGGTTTCATCCAATCCGATTGCTGTGATTTGGATTTTCCCGCACTCGACTTCATGTGGGTATCAGTCGTCGGCTCTCCGCTTCATCTTTCATTCACAATATATTAATAATTAACCAGCATAAATTTCATATTTTTTCCACCGTGGCCTTCAGCTTTTGGATCAGCTATCGTTAGAGTCGGGTTTAGAGCCCGCAGCCTCACAATCTGTGTCTAAGCTGATAGGCTCCAATCACAGGGGGTTGTGAATTTGAACAGAGAAAGATCATATTCTGATTATTTTTTTTTTCTTTCTCTCAAATATTGAACTTTTGAACTTTTGTTTCTCAGTCGGTGAGATTTGCTTGGAGGCGTGACATCTCACAGTGTGTGTGACTCCCTCTGTCTCTGTCTCCTCATGTCTTATTTTTCTCCTCTGACTCACACCTCCACCGCCAGCCACCTTCACGTCAGGCGTCCGGTGCAATTACACTGCCAACCCCTCAAAGTGCAGCCATTTTGTCTTTTTGTTGTCCGAGGTTTTCTACACTTTAGCCCCGAGCTCTACCAAACCTGGCTGTAGCTGTCATTCCTTACAGGTTGGAAACACCAAACAAAGGGTATACACTTTTATGATCCGGTTTCGATCTCAAGTCAACCTTGTGCGTTATCTTTTTTTTTTTAAGTTTTGTGTCATTACCAACACATGTGTCATTGTTTCATTTCTTTTTAATTTGCCTTTTTCTGAAAACCCATACTTAATAGTTCTTAGAGATTCAGCCCGGTCAGGAAATACATCCGTGGATATACTCAGCTGCATTAATTACTGAACATACACATTATTATTATTTTTTTCCACCCGGTGTTCTTTTTCCTCCCCCTTTCATTTTTAATAGGATTTCAAATGAATGACACACTGTCATTTGTGTGCTGCTCATTTAGCCCCAGCCACACTACTACCGTGTGCACGGCGCAGCCCAACATCCGTCATTCTTTTTTTTTCTTTTCTTTCGAAAGCAGCAAACAACAAATAATACTGGCAGCTAATCAAATGGAACAGACTCATTCTATGAATTCTATAACGTGTCTGTATTTCAACACGTATCCTCGAGCGCTAGTGGAAGCTCGTTTCTGCACAGTGTGGTGTTGATTGTGTGTGTGTGTGTGTGTGTGTGTGTGTTTGTTTGTGTGGGTGGAGAAGGTGGGTTAAGCAGAGGGATCGCAGTCAATTGATGTTGACCGTCTGGCGGACCTCCCCGAAATCCAGCGGCCTTTGTTGTGTGGAAGAAGCTTTTGAAGTGCTCTCCATCCTGGCAAATTAAATTTAGAGCGCAGCGTTTAGCATTCTTTGAGAGGGCTAATCTCTCTGATCTTCCTCCGCCTCGCTCCCTCCCGACAAGTTAATAGACACCCGGCCATTCCAGCCACGCTCTGCATCCAATGCGCATGAAAGAGGAAATATATCAGACGTATAAATATAAATATCCCATGCTGTGTGTGTGTTCAGCTCAACGCTGCTGCATACAGATCCTCTCTGCTTTTTTTTTTTTTTAAATGTCCCAAGAACTAATAGCACACTTTTTTTTTTGTGGCTGGGCTAGGAAACCGTATGGTGCCCTGATCCAATTTAGGATGGAGCCCCTTTTTACCCATTTTCTTGCAGAATTTGTGACTTGGTGTTGTTTTGTGTGTGTGTTTGTGTGACACAAACTGGCCTGTCAAAGCATTGCTGCAAAAACCGTAATTTTCCGTGGCCGTTTTTTTTTTTCTTTTTTTTCCCCCTCCACTTTTTCATTTATATATTTATTTATCTGGCTGATAAAATAGGCCCAATCTGGCCAATTTTCTGCGCTCAACCCAGGAAACAAAGATGGGCTGATTGGTTTCGTTGACATTGTTATTCCATTTTTATTTATTTTTTTTATTATTCAATTTTTTTTTTGTCCATTGATTGCCTGACTTTTTTAAGCCTTGAGAGTGTCGCCCTGACAAAGTAGTCCTCAAAGTGCTCTGACTATTCCACAAAGGTGTCCTTGGATTTACAATTTCCACATCACTCAGTCTGAGGAATGCCTGAAGCTGATAAGTTGTTAGTAGGAAGTCACACATGCCGTGGTGAAAAGGCGACATCATCGTTCACATAGATTCATCACCTGGTGAATAATATAACGTGTGAAAACCACATTCGATTTCGCCATTCCACACCACTTAAAGGCCATAAATCATCCCTCAGATGATTCTATCTATTATTTGTGACATGAGAGGCATTGAGAGGATTGTTTCATTCCCTGTGATTTATATAAAGAGAGAGGCTTGTGACCAGTTTGGCTAAATGTGTGTCACTCATAGAGACCAGAATTATTCCAGCTTGTGTCGTGCTGTTAATACAGAAAACGTAAAGCGTCCTATACGTGGACCCTCCGCAGACTCATTGCGGATTCATGTCGGCCAGTGACTGTAGATAACGTGTGACCCTTCAGCGCAGGAGTGTAAATGAAGCTCATGTCCCCTATTTGTTCTGGTGTTTTGATCTTCCACTTGCTCCTGAGGGGAAAAATTTCTTTGTTATTATGCAAATATACAATCGTGCAGCTTTAAATGTAATGCGACTTCCAGAAGAAGTTATCAGGGCCATAGTTAAAAAAACAGGCTTTCTCTCGTTGTTGATTTCTGGGCTGGTGTATCAATCAATTTCATCCAGGAAAAAGCCAAAAGCCAGTGGAACCGCAAAATCAACAATAACAAAATGGACACGCATAAGAACATTCCTAATGTCAATAATAAAAATACGAACACGCGAGCCCCTCGGGGAGGTGGGTTTTTATGCAAATAATGCTAAGAGGTTTATATGTCACATGTCTCTAGGCCAACAGTGTCGGTGGCATGGTTGCGCGTGGGCGTTTTACTGTCTTAGGCAATACAGTGCGTAAAAAACAGATTTATTTGAGATGAAATGTTATTATTTTGACATAAGTTGCAACGTGCGCTCTCTGCGCTCCACTTTTTCCTAGATGATTCATTTCATTTCAGCCGTGGTCATTTCAGCAGAAAGAAAGGACTGAGAGCCACAGACACACATCACTCATATCACTGCAAGCCATCGACTGCAGAGGCGAGGCCTGATATGACACGGTGGACTATTCAGAGAGATAAAAAAAAAAAACATGAATTATTCATCCGTGGCACTTTCACGTGTGTGTGAGGACAGTTTCCCCCTCTCTTTCCTAAGCTTTACAGCTGTAGTAATGTGACTCTCTGGCTGTGGGCACTTAGGGGGGTATCCAGCCCACCCTGGGACACCTGAGCGCGAGGAGAAGGGCTTAACAAGAAATGTTCAGTCCACGCAGAGGTGCAGAAAAACCTGGAACTTTAGCAATATATAGGAAATGATGTTCTAGCCCTCACATAGGTTATATATATGTAAATTTGCATGTGTCTTAAATCACAGTAATATTGCATTTAAGAAATAATAACCCAAACAAAAGCTCTCCATCTATAATAAATAACCTGAGATATTGAATTCCCATAATTCATCACTTACACACACTATTTACTAAATTATTGATGTGCTGGTGCTTGTTCTGCATTTATTTTTTTGTTGCTGTTTCAATTAAAAAGGTTTTACATGATAATTACACATGCTGGTGCATGTGTAGCACATTTTTCTTCTGACTTGGCTGTGGGGTGGAATCTCTCGGTGTGTTCAAGGACAGTGAGGTGATTTTATTAATTTATTTATTGAGAGAGAGCGATTGAGATGGGTTGCAAGAATATGAATTGTATTCTGGCTCTAGACTGCAGGAGCCAGGTGGCTTCGGTGCGGGTCCGGCTGGTTCCTGGCTCAGTCAACACAACAAATCCGTAAACAGATGATCACATGACAGCTTTGAGCAGCTATACCATGATCCCTGAACTCTGAATCGTGACATAAATTCAGCATCTGAGCATCTCGTGTGATACAGGCTGGTGGCTCAGTGATGATACACAACAAGAGGAAGGTTATGAGATAAATGTGTGTGTGCCCGTTACAATCTAACACTACGAGAAGAATAAGCGCTTTGTTAAATAAAACTTGGTCTGTTGTGATAATGCGAGACACTTTTTTGGGTCCGTTGTCATCTTTAAGCTACAGCAGAGATTTCCAATTTTAATTATTTCAAATCTCATTCAGTGTTTTTTCGATAAAAACACCGCTCAGGTTTCCATTCATGTTGCACCTGCAAGGAAAGAGCATTCTTAGAAAGTGATATTATGAATAACAAAGAGAAACAGGGCCACACTTTTATATTCATTTTTTTTCAAATAAAAATAAAAAAATACGCACACAGTGAGGCTGAGGAGATTAGTGTGAGGGATGAAACTCCCGGGCTGAAAATGAGTCCCACTGCGGCCCTGTCAGAATAAAATTTAATAAAATGAGACCAAATACATTTTTTTTTTTTTTTGTTTTAGTCGAAGACGAGGACTGAATACTCCAGGAAGTCAGCTATGGAACACTAAGCATCATTAGTGTATTACAAGACCTTGTGCTTCTGTGACAGGTTAGAAAAATGTTCTAGGTAGATTTTCCTACTGTTTTTTTTTTTTTTATTGTACTCATTATTCAGAAAGATTTTCTTGGGTCGTAGTTTGGCCCTGTCTGTGTAGTCCTCTCGTTAGGCACCAAGATAAAAAAAAAAAAAAACGCAAGGCAAACCAGATGAAGAGGAAACCAATGTGATTGATCCTTTTTAAATTAACAGCGACCAACAGCTTTAAAGTCAACTTTTCAGAAGCTCTAAATTATTCACAGCATAATGTCGTTGATTATTTAACACATGTCCTTCACTCCGCCAGTTACTTTTTCAACTCGTCTGTAATTCCAAATTAAAATCGAGTTAATTTGTGTAACATAAACATTGATGTTGAGAGAGCGGGATTTTATTTTTTTCCTCATCCAAACGTGTCAATGAGATGTGATATAGAGGCACTTTATATAGAAGTGCTGATGAATGTGACTCACATTCACTCATGCATCACATCAACTCGTGGATGAGAAGCTTGTACATACTTATCGGGTTCGTCTGAAAGGACAATGTGAACACCACAATAACGTCCAGATTTCAGAAATCAACTATAAGTGTGTAAGTTTTCATTTTCTGGTATTTTTTTGCCATTATAAAACTTTTTTTTTTATGTTATATTTCCTCCACTTACTGAACAAGGGATCTGTCCTCGTTCAGGTAAAGATCAGATTTTAGAAGATAAATGTAGCTTTATTTAGTATGAACCTACTCATAAACTAGTTTCCTGGGGTAATCAAAGCTGTTGGAGATGGTTATTATTATTATTATTATTATTATTATTATTATTATTATTATTATTATTATTATTATTATTATTATTATTATTATTATTATTATTGTTATTGTTATCATTATTATGTTATTATTATTATTATTAGTAGTAGTAGTAGTAGTAGTAATTATTTTATTTTTCTTCCATGGTTTTAACACCAAAGGGCACTGCAGCATCTAGGAGGCAGACGTGCATGTGAGAAAACACCTTTTATAGTTTAGTAGAGTGAAAATAAGTATCTATCTATGAAATAGTATTTATTAATCTGTATTTAGTGTCTACGTCCCCTTTGTCTCCCAGAATCGTGCTGTAAGTTGAGTTTCTCAGTTCGTATCGGGGCAAAAACAGTCATTTATTATATTTGATTCAAGGCTATGTGTTTTTGGTGGACATTGAAATATTGATTCAGGAAAACCATAAACTACTCTCCATCTCTCTCTCTCTCTCTCTCTCTCTCTCTCTCTCTCTCTTTTCCTCGTCCCTGCCTTGCTCGGTCCCAGATAGGTTTGGTGTTGTGGGCTTCGGTTTTCGACGTGTCCACCTCTGCTGCCTCAGCTGTTCCACCGAGGTGGCCTCGAATTTCATTTGTGCTCCTCATAACATTGAAAATTACATTTGAAAGGCCCAGCATCATCTGTGCCAGAAAGACAGAAAAAAAAAAAGTTGGCAATGTTATATGAGATTTTAGAAGTCTATAATGAACATTAGCATTCAACTGGAGTTCTATCTGTCCACTTGACAAATGTAATTCCAATATTTACCTGCGTAATTGCTGTGTAAAACATACTAATCTGCTGTAAAACTTAAAATATTTTTAAAATAGAGCTGCAGAGTCATGGGGGGTCACTTTCTGGACGCGTCGCTGCAACTTTTTCAAATGTATTCATGCGTGGGGCTTTAAGGACATGAAATATTAACTATGCATAAAAAAAATAAAAAAAAGCCAATGCTTGAGTAGGGGAAAACTGCAGGCGCATGAAAAATCCAATCAAATCAGTGCAGTTCCCAAATCTGACAAACAGGGCCCCGGCCTGCCTGAATAACTCAATTTAACAACGACAGCGCCGACACTCCAAGACTCGCTTACGCACAACATGGGCGCGCATGTTTAATTCCTGAATGAGCTTAGTCTGGAATTTGAATCCATTTGAAAAGTTTTCCACTCTCCCAAACAACTTCCTCTCAGGAATTTGTTTATAGCCAAGTTCTGTTTTCCTCCCAGCTCTCACATAAAACCTATGAAAAGAAAGAAATGTAAAAATGTTTGCAATTTGCCTTCTCCGGGAAATGCCACCTATTTCTCTTTGATGTTGATGATACCAGCAATGAGAATACTTTATATTCAACAGAAGTGAATATGACTGATTTTATATCCCGTACTTTCCGTATCCACCTGCGGAGTTATCCACCCAGTGAATATCCTCTCTGGGACCCACGCAGACATCTAGGTCATTATGATTAGTTTTGCCGCTGCTTTCGAAAATGTATATTTAGGTTATCTGTCTTTTTTTTCTTTCTTTCCTCTTAATAAATGTAATGCCGTGTGGAACGTGCAGTCCATCATTCACAGAAGAAAGAAAAGCTGCAACTCATATTTGTTCCCGCTGTCCAAACCTAATGTTTGGGGTTTAACCTTTTGAAATGATGGAGGGGACGCAGCTGCTCATGGTGACGCCCGTCTAGCTCATGAAGGCTACACCTTTTTTTATTTATTTTTATTTTTTGGTCGAAGGAAGGACGCCGTTGAAATGGATCACAGCTGCTGACACAATGACGCCCAGTTGGAAAAAAATAGGTGGGATGCTAAATGAGGAGCTGGAAATCAATATGGAGCCTATAGTGGCTTTGCTTATTACATCAAGAAGATGTTTCCACGTTTATCTAGAAGTGAAATGAACTCCTGTTAATCCATGTTCATTTTATTTTGCAGGTGAAAGTTTACAAAAAAAAAAAAAAAGCTTGATGGAGGGTTCAATGCGCGGTTTATTGGGGTAGAATCTTTTATTTGACAAGAAATACATCTGAGGTGGATCTGCCATGGTTAAACACCTTCTTGCTATGCTCATTGGCTGGTGTTATCTCCACCTATTATTCTTATTCTATTCCAGGGCAAATTCCTCCATTCTATGGGTGTCCGTCTCCATATCCGCAGATTAATGGTCATTTTGTCTCGGGTGCAGAGGAAAAGCAGGAAGCCATTTAATCTCTGAGAACTCTATCAGAGGGAAACATGCCTGTCAGGGCTGTTTTGTTTATTACATACTATAAATGACTTCAAGCAATATATATATATATTATATTTCTTTCATATGCGTTAGCTCTGTTCTGTTAAATCAACATTTATTGTTGGAGATTGAGTTCAGCAATTACATGCAGTGCGATATGGCGAAGTATATTTAGCATCGTAACTGAAATAAAGACATTGTCCTCAAGCTCAGAGGTCACTGCTCACATCTACTAAAGGTCAGTGTTCAATACTAAATACCCCTAAAACAGACGTTTATTTGTGAAATAAATGACTAATTAAGTTTGTGTAGCTCCGACTTGGCAGAGTGGGTTTGCACTCTTTCAAGTTGCGAAGGAGATGTGTTTAAAGCAGAAAAAAGTGGAAATAAATAAATAAATAAATAAGTGTGACAAATGCCAGCCTGCTCTGGTGTCAGTGAAACTGATAAGCTGCTGCGGCTGCAATAACTTAATATCAGCCAGTGTGGAGCAGAAAGCATTTTTTACAGCCAGCACCCAGGACTTAAAACACGTAACCCCTCGGTGTCAGAGAAGTGGAAATTTAATTTACAGCTTGTGCGACTCTGAGGCTCATCATAAATCTTGACCCGACTCTCAACCTTCAAAAAAAAAAAGAAAAAGAAATCTGACAAAAGAGCCCTGCGGCACCTCGTTCCCTCTGTATTCACCTCACGCTGAAGATCTTTTTTTTTTTTTTGGTTCCAAAAAACCCAAACTGAGTGTGAGCCTTTTGTGTTTGCCGAGCCTGTGCCGGACCGACACTGTGTTAGCTTTCAATATTCTCCTCCTTCTCTTTGTCCAAAGTGTCATATGCACTCGCACAATGAATGTCAGTGTGGAACCCGAGCTCCCCGGTGGATTTAAGATGGACTTGCAACCTGAGATCCTGAGGCCGTTTACATTCTTGGCACCTTTTGTGATGATGCAAGTCTGCACACTGAAGCCTGCGCCCATAAGATGTACGGTATACTCTAATTTTAGTATTTAATAATTAGCGCTATGTTGAGTTTTGGCAGGGTGAGCCATGATGACGTGGCCCCTCGGGTTGATGTTTTTTTTTGTTTTTTTTTGTTAGGGTGTGTGTGCAGCGTGTGAATGTCACCACGTTTATCATTTCAAATGGCAAAAATTGATTGAGCCAATTAATCCGAGTGTAATGAAGCGGAACGTGAATCAGAGGACATCCTTTTTTTTTTTTTTTTTTTTTTTTAACTCTCTATTTGGCTATCTGGCTCATCGTCACTTTACATTCAACCAGGTCAAAAACTTTCTCTCCGCATATTTACATTTTTCCGCCTCGTTAGCCGTTCACCGTTGAAGGATTTCTCCACGGATTTCTCAATATCACGGGCGAGCGAGGTGGGCGTGGCCAAAACATGATCTATTAGGGGGGTGCTACAGTGTTAGGGATTATCCCTGACGTTTATTTTCCCTTTCCGGGCTCCATTCGCTGGGCCTCGTCCCATTCTGTATTTTATCCAACACCTGGGAACACCACCACCATAGACTGGGGACAAGAATTATTACCATTGTATACATATATATATATATATATATATATATATTACATTTTTTTTCTCAGGCATATAAATTAATCATGGGAAACACAAGCAACTACTTTAGATTTCTGCACTGTGACCAAGGAACATATCCTCCCCCGAGGACCTATGCATCATTAAAATAAAGTCGTCGCTCTCTGACAGCTTATATCCACGTGGACGGGGCCGCTGGCCTCTGCAGCCACCGTCTATTAGGGGCCTGAATGCAATCCAGTCCTCGGGTGTGACTTCGAATGCCGAATGAACAAAGGACACACGTTGATGTGAGAGGAAATCAAGTTGATCAGCTTGAAAGCGAATGTGGATTGCTGACTGCGGCGGACATGAATTAACATCGATCATCCGGGGGGGGGGGGGGGGGGGGGGGGGCACGTAGGCTAATGACTCATGGCTGCGGGGGGCTCGTTAGACAGCACTGGACTGTAATGGTTCCCATAGCGCCTCCCAATCCACTGAATACCAACTAACCCCTAATTCCTCATCGAGCCAATCGGTAAGCGATCTGTCTTCGATTAACACGCCTGAATGCATTCGTGGTAGATATGATTTGAATATGACCTTTTATTTCAATGTGAAATTGCTCAGTAAGATCCACTGATCGAGGTTCCAAATATGTCCCAATCAAATCAAAAAAAAAAAATATGTATATATATTTTTAGCAAAACCAGCTGGATCAATAACAAGAACCTCATTCTTTTCCTCATAGGCAAAGATTTATGAGGTATCTAGTTGTAACTGTCACTCAACAAACACCGGAGCACTTTCAAAGGCGCAGATTTCATTCTGCGTTTTTCATTTTTGAGCGTAATGCGACTCCTTCCGAGCGCCAGCGTGTCCTGAATTTTAAAGCGTATTGATTTGGAATTAGTTACAGGTGCGGGGCCTGTAACCGTATTGATTGCAAATAGGCGTTTTGACAAAATGTCTGGAAAACATTTCACATCGATTTAAAAGTTTCTCTAAGAGCCTCTAACATCTAATCTGTAATTACCATACACAGCTTTGTGTCATTTACGCAGCTCCTTAATCAACACATAATTGCCTTTGACTTAAAAAGGACACTGAAAATAGCACGAGGGGAAAAAGAAAAAAAAACGTTTGCTGAAGGAAGAGAACATTTCACACAAGTAGGTAGAAATAACTCGGCTTCTATTGTTGAATGAATAAAGTTTTTTTTTTGTTTTTTTTCAATGCCGAGGGAATCTATCAACCCGGAGAGTCTCATAAGGAACTGTATCAACCAAATCTCCCATTATTGATCTATCCTTCCATATTTGAGTGAGACATATGGAATGACTGTGTCCAAAAATAATAATGACTGACAAGACGAATCGCTTGTGATCAGTATTGTGCACTCTACAAATAAATAATGTAGCGCAGAATAAATCTACTTCACTTCCTGCACAGCTAATGCTTTTTCTCCCTTTCGTGATGAGTGATTCGCTTTCATTTCTTCTTGTCTGACGCCATTCACAAAAGGAGAAGAAAAAGAAAAGCTGACATTAGTTGATTTCTCCAAGTCATGATGACTAAAATTGTATGACTTAATTTATTTGTTTTCTTCTTACGTGCCGATATATTCTGTATTGTCTACATTATTATTATTATTATTACTATTATTATTATTATTATTATTATTATTATTATTGACATTAGTTGATTTCTCCAAGTCATGATGACTAAAATTGTATGACTTAATTTATTTGTTTTCTTCTTACGTGCCTATATATTCTGTATTGTCTACCTTATTATTATTATTATTATTATTATTATTATTATTATTATTATTATTATTATTATTATTATT
>JAFBJU010001623.1:171788-188305 GCA_016785305.1 Colistium nudipinnis
TATTATCATCATCATTATTATTATTATCATTATTATTATTAGTATTATTATTTATTTTTCCAATTCAAGGAATTCTTTCTTGGGTTTTTTTTCTGTTCCAAATTCAGAATTAAATTATTATTTATTAGATTTTACTTCTTAACTACACAGATGCAGAGACTTTCTAAATAAATATGAGATGACTCATGGAACAATATAGAGAGGGATCGTACTGTCTGACTTTATTTGGGAACGTTTTTAATCAGAGTGAGCTGTGATTTGACCACCGCTGATATTTGACTGATCCCTCCTGGGACTCGGCTGGTATTTGTGAGACGTTTTTGGCCCGATATGTCTTTCAGCTGTGTCCTCTCTCACACAGCACAGCAGCATTTAATTAAAAGTTGGAGTAATCTCCAAAGCCGGACGGGTGCCCCCTCCCCTCCTGCGCCTGATCTCGTGGCCCCTCGGCGACATTAACAGGAGAATCTTGTTTTTTGAGTTGGAAGTGAGGAGGGGGGGGGGGACGTCTTCTGCAGAATGAAATGTCCTCCTTCTGGATGTCACCTCTGAGGTGGAAGGCATTACTGCTGTCAGACCCTCAAAAAAAAATGGTTGCAGTTTTAGTTATTTTAGACTTGGATTTTTTCTTTTTTTTTTCCTCCACAGTTCTGCAGAACTTCAGCAGGAAGTCCAGGAACACGGTGTCGGTGAGAGAGGGTCAAGCCGTGGTTCTGCTCTGCGGCCCTCCGCCCCATTACGGAGGTAGGGTCCTGACTCCATGCGGGCCTCATTTCCTCCATTTTTATTTTTTATTCATACCTTTTACCTATCCTTTATCGACCCGTCTTCCCTTTCTGCCCCTTCTTTCCTTTTTTTCCCCCAACTCTTAACACCCTGTTTTCCACTCCCTCTCCTTATCTGTCTCTGTCCTGCTCACACTTCATCGCCTCCCACTTCTTAACCTTGAGCTTACTTTTTCTCGCCTATATGATCTGTGACCACGCTGTCATCTATAAAGTCTCCTCTGCTCCATTTCCCCAGCTGTCTTTTTTTTAATTTATATATATATATATATATATATATATATATATATATATATATATACACACACACACACACAGTACGTATTATTATTTTAATTTTTTTTCTTCTCCCCCCCCACCTGGTTGCGGACAGGTTATCTGTGGGGTAATAAAGGCTGCTGTGGCCGGGGGGCATTTATTCCGTGTCACAGCCGGGAGTCGGCCCGTGTGTCTGTGTGCTGCTGATTAGCGCGGCCTCAAAGTGGCCGGCGCTCCTGCCGGCGCTCCGTGCCCACCAGCGCAATTTCACGCCAGCGTACCACAGACCCCCCCTCTTTTTTTTTTTTTCTCTCCGCTCTCTGTTTCCAGCTGAATCCTTGCGGCCACGTGGGATTTGCGCACTTTAGCAATTTCCCCCTCGCTTCCACTCGAAAAAAAAAAAAAAAAAAAACTCTGCCTCTTTATTTTGCCTCTTAAAAACAGAGCATAGTCACACATTCGATGGAATTTGCACGACGTGTCAATGCCGGGGCGGGAGGTGTGTTAAAATGGAGAGAAAGCCAAAAAAAGTGTTAAAATCGCTTTTTTTTCATAAATCGCCGTGAGGTTCAAATGATGTCAAAGCTCCTTTTGAATGCTCGTCAATGCCGCACTTAAGCAGTACAGTGAAGCACCGTATTAAACGAGGGATCATCGGAAGCTGCTTTGAGCGATCAATAGGGAAGTGGTCTAAAAGGAGGCGAACTGAGAATTAAAGTGTCAGAGGGACGGAAGATTATGTGCCTGCAAGTCCTCTGCTGCTGTGAGACCGGAGCTCTTTAGCAGAGCCACACTCTGATAGGCCCTAATCACGAAAAGGTCTGTCACTTTGTCCCCGCTAATGATTTTAATTCCTTTCCTTTTGTTTTCCCTCAAGGAAGGCAGTGGGACACTGTGACGTGTGCCGAGTCAAAGGAGTGTGTGTGTGTGTGGGTGTGTGCCTGTGTGTGGGTGTGTGTGTGTGTGTAGGTGTGTGTGTGTAAGTGTGTGTGTGTGTTGGTGTGTGTGTGTAAGTGTGTGTATGTGGGTGTGGGTATGTGCGTGGGTGTGTGCCTGTGTGTGTGTGTTTGTGTCTAGGTGTGTGTGTGTGTACGTATGTGTGTGTGTGTAAGTGTGTGTGTGTGGGGGGGTGTGTGTGTAGGTGTGTGTGTGTAAATGTGTGTGTGTGAGAGTGGGTGTGTGTGTGGGTGTGGGTATGTGCGTGGGTGTGTGCCTGTGTGTGTGTGTGTGCAGGTGTGTGTGTGTAAGTGTGTGTGGGGGTGGGCGTGTGGGTGTCTGTGTTTTTTTGTGGGTGTGGGTGCCTGTGTGTGTCTGTGTCTAGGTGTGTGTGTGTGTGTGTGTCTGTGTGTGTGTCTGTCTGTGTGCGTGTGTGTGCGTTTGTGCCTGTGTGTGTGTGTAAGTTGGTGTGTGTGTGTGTCTGTGTGCGTGTGTGTGCGTGTTTAACAGTTGCACATTGACATTCTTATCATTCTGATTTTCTACCCAGATAAACTAAAAACCCACAATGCAAACATTTAACAAATGAGTCGCTTATAAGCAAATTATGCAAATGATGTATAAAGCTCCACAAATCCTGTGAAAAGATAAAAAATTGAAACGTTCACACCCAATCCAGCCGTGTATAAATATTTTTATTCAAGTATCAGTGCAAGGATGGAGTACGTTCCTGGAATGTAAGCATTTGTGATGTTGAAGCTTTAGGACTTCCCAAAACAGCGCACCGGATTTTTTAGAATACAAATTATTCTGGAGAGTTATTATGAAGACGAGCAGAGCAGGATTCATACATTTTTCAAGAGTATTGAACTTCACTGCAGGAATGAACAGCGTTATTCTATTATTTGGTGTTTGGCTGGTGAGGGTGGTGGTGGTGGTGGTGGTCCACCGTAACACCGCTGGCAGACTCCTAGAATCCCCTCAAGGCATCTTCAAGGACTCCAAACCCCCCGAAGACCCTCAGAAATCCTTTCAGAAGCTCTTTGGTGGACAGTAAAATCCTCCCAATGCCCTGAAACATCTGAAAGACCCCGTGGAACCGTGTCAGGGATGACCTGGAGAATCTTCGAAAGGAACCTCTAGAAATCCCATAGAAACCCCCTGAGATCCTTTAAAACTCCTCACTGACTACTACAGCATCTAAAATGACCTCCAGTTTCTCCAGAAAGGAACAGTCATACTGATGCCCAAAACCTCCTGAAAAAAATCATTATATATATATATATACTGTATATATATATATATATATATATTGTGTAAAATAATAAAAAAAAGATATATATAATATGTATATATTTTTCATTTAGATTCATTATCTGCTTAGATTGTTATATATTTTTTTTTGTGGTGACATCAGCTTTTAGAGCGGCCAAATGATTGTACCAGCTGTGACAATTAATTCTTCATAAGCCCGCTCTGTTTCCACGCGGGCCCCCACTCCACCTGTCTCTTATACACATCTAGATGTGTATAAGAGACAGCATATATATATTCATGGGACCTCTAATACCTTCTAAAGCCCTACACCAAACTAAAGAACCTGTAGAACCTTCTCACCTTCTACTAAAACACTGTTTTTCATTTGTTTTCCAGAGATCAAATACTCATGGGTGTTCAACGGGCGGCGCGGCTTCCTGCAGCAGGACGCCCGGCGCTTCGTCTCTCAGAGGACGGGAAACTTGTACGTGGCCAAAGTGGAGGCCTCGGACGCGGGGAACTACACCTGCCTGGTGAGGAACGTGATGACCAACGCCACGGTGCTCAGCTCCCCCACCCCGGTGGTGGTGCGGCGGGACGGTGAGCTTCCTCAGTCGAACCTGCTGGTTATCTCGCGCGCACACACACATACGCACACACTCGCGCGTCGGGGAGATAAATCACTTGTCAGCAGCGTGACACTGTTTTTGGCTTTTTGCTTACGAGCATGTCTTTTTTTTTTTTTTTGCACCAACTCTGAACTATAGAGAGAAAAACTCCGTCTGCCTGAGGGCACATATTTACATAAGCAGAAATGTAGTCAAAGAACAACACACACGCAGCCACATGCTCAGCCTGCCACGCACACTAAACCCCACCGGGACCGTTTATGTGTTCCACTTCAGATTTGAGCCGAGACAGATCTGTAATCCAGACTCATCCATCCGCCTAAGCCAAGCGCGTGTTTGTTTGTATACGGCGGCGGCCCCAACACGTGCGCGCGATATGCGCCAGCGTCGTCATCCGCAGAGCCGCGGCTCTTCAATCCAATCTGCATTAGGGGGGGGGAAACTGCATGTCTGTGTTTTGTGTTCTGCCGGATGGTGATTTTTCATCTCATCCGTCGCGCTGCAGCGGTGATGGGTGAATACGAGCCAAAGATGGAGGTTCAGTTTCCCGACACCCTGCGCGTCTCCAAAGGATCCTCAGTGAAGCTGGAATGCTTTGCCTTAGGAAAGTAAGTGACAACAGCTCTGCTTTCTTCTTTTTTTTTTTTTTACTAAATTTGTGTTGTGGCCAGACAACAAACAGAGTGGCAAACACCGCAGTCGGTCCTTCTGGCCCCCGGCGTGACCTTTCTGTGTGACCTCTGCAGCCCCGTGCCTTCCATCTCCTGGAGAAGAGCGGATGGAAATCCACTCCCTGGCAAGATTAAAATCAATCACGCCAGCGGGGTTTTGGAAATTCCATATTTTCGCCCGGAGGACGCCGGTGTGTACGAGTGCGTAGCCGAAAACAGCAGAGGACGAAATGTTGCCAGAGGGCAACTTATATTCCACAGTAAGAAACCGTGTCTTCTTTTTCTTTCTGTTTATGTCAGTTCTTATTGCAATATTATGAATTTTATCACTATATGATAAAAAAAATATATATATATATATATCTAAAGTGATGTATTATTAGTTCTATCCAAAGTAATGTATCCGCTATTATGCCTGATAATGTCAGGATAATCTGGGATCAATTATGCTCTTTATATTTTGCTTTTTAGTGACGTGTTAAATGATGTTAAAGGTGTTCCCCAGGATACTGAATATTTATTTTAATCGAGTTAAACACGAAATCGCTCAAATGTCAGGATAGGTCAACCACATCCAAAGAATCGGAAAAAAACAAACGTCGAGCTGTAAGGCATAATGCAAAATAATGTGTAAAGATTCATTATCTGCTTAGATTGTTATATATATTTTTTTGTGGTGACATCAGCTTTTAGAGCGGCCAAATGATTGTACCAGCTGTGACAATTAATTCTTCATAAGCCCGCTCTGTTTCCACGCGGGCCCCCACTCCACTGCACCTTGTGCACATTTATTTCCCACTGATGTTGGAGAGCTCCAGTGAATTAGTGAGCCAAAAAAAAAAAAAGATGAATTCCCCAATGCTGCACAGAAAAAAATAAAAAAATAAAATGACACGAAAACAAATTAACTATCTCTCCTGTAATTTAAATAAAAAATACAGAATGGGACAAAAATGTATGGTTTTGTACTTATTTAACTTTAGCTCCACAGCCGGCTCTCGACTTTCTCACCACAAAAGATGTTCATATTATATATATTTATATATATTATTATATATATTATAGATATTTCCTTAAGTTTGATTTTCTTTTGATTTTCTTTTTGTTTTTTGACCTCCCCCCTCACTTTAATTCTTGAATAAGAAATCTACTGTATGGTTATTTAATGGGTAGTTTTTTTTTTTTGCTGAACTTGTGTTTCTCACATGCCACTGAAGTCAGCCTGCTGAATTCCGCACCTTTGAGGTCAGGCCCGGGCAGGAAGTGTGTAATGAGCTGCTGCATGAGTTACTCAGGAGCTAATTACACAAAATGCAAATTAAATGAAGCTTTTGCGCTCTTTAAATCTGACCCCAAGACTGCAAAAACCAGTCCGGATTAAAATTGATTTCATGTGACGTGTGAACACCCATGAATGCGAATTTGCACAAAACTGTTACTGTCACAAGTGTAGTGCAGTGTCATCTGCAATCTGACATTTTTCATCACGATAAGTATTCATATTTGTTCTCCACAGATGTCGAACATCTGCACTGGGTGCAGACACTGAGAGACGCTCACATGGCCATAGATGCTAATCTGCAGTGGGAATGTAAAGCCGTGGGGAAGCCGAGGCCGACGTACAGATGGCTGAAGAACGGTCAGCCGCTGATGGCCGAGGTGAGAAACCACAAGTTAAGTAAAATAAAAAAAAAACACATAAAAATATGCACATTTGTTGTGTTTTTTTCCACCAATAAAATGCATTTCTAAAATTTCAAAGGATTACAATTACAAAAGAAAAATTGTCTCGTCCAGCCCTGACTGAAACGTCCTGATTTTCAGGGGAGGATCCACCTGGACGCCGGGCGACTCACCATCTCCAGGATCAGCCTGTTGGATTCTGGGATGTTTCAGTGTGTGTCTGAGAACGAACACGGAGCTGTGTACGCCAGCGCAGAGCTCAAAGTTGTGGGTAAGCAGTTTGTTGTTTTTCCATGTGTGTGTGTGCATTGTGTGTCATTATGGAAAAAAAGAAAGTTATTCATACACGAAAGTGAAAAAAATGAATAAAAACAGAAATCCATTATTCCATATTTATTTCATCGAATAAACAGTTTTTTGGTCAAAATAAAATGTATTGATGCATTTGGCATGTTTTGGTTGGTTTACGACTGTTTGCATAACAAAAATAAAAAAAAGATAATAATTGCCCAAAAACGCACGCGTGCTCCGCAGCCTCCCCTCCGGACTTCGCCCGGCGCCCGGTGAAGACGTCCACGGTGATCCAGCGCGGCGGCGAGGCGGTGTTGGAGTGTCGCCCCCACGCGTCGCCCCGGGCAACCGTCTCCTGGTGGAGAGGAGGTGAACCGCTGAAGGACAACCAGAGGTAGGACAACTTCCTGTACGCACCGCTGCTCGTGACACTAAAAAGCAGCTCTTTTGTTCTTTTTATGCTTCTGGCCAAGGGGAATTTAGAAGTCAAGGTGTGGATAAAAGAGCCTTGTTTTTGGGTGCATGGAGAGACCTTTTTTCTTTTTTTCCACACAGATATAGATGTTGGTTTTCTGCTGGCATAATGAAAGCCTTTTTTTTTACCCGATTGTAAGGGGGAGGACTCGCGCATGTCAGGAGCACGAGGTGGTCTAGTTGTTTGAAAAGTTCAAAGCATCCAGCGTCCTGCCGTTCGGCAGATTTTTCAAAGTGGTTGGATGTAGAACAGACGGAGAAAAAAATAAAATAAAAACGGTCTGACTACAGCCTGCAGAGGAAGTCATGACAGGCCGCACCGGGTCACGATTTAAGGTCTGAGGCTGAACACCTACGGATTCGAAAGAAAAACAGCTCGTGGTGACACTCGGCCTTCACACAGAACTAATACGCACAATAACAGCCTGTGTGAGGAGCTCAGTGTGAGAGCCGCTTCCATTCGGTGGAAATGAAAGAAAGGTAAATGTTTCTAAGGGCTGGATAATTGAAAGAAAGTTTCAAAAAAGTGGAAAAAAAATGAAATCGTTTCCAGAAAAGGAAAAAAAAAAAATGAGCTCAGCCGCCGTCGAGAATCAGAGAAAATTCAAGCTTGAATCCATTTGCCAGAAAAAGTCTCCCAATGGAAACTCCCAGAATTCCCAGTACTCCCAGTATTGATTGGCCTAATGATGTAATATTGGATCATTTAGGTAGTTTGTTATTGGGGGAATAAAGGGAAGTATTGGCAATTCTGGCATTCTCCCCTTAAATCCGTTGTTGAGCACATTATCAGACCTGCAATTGCCAGCCAGTCTCGTCAGAATCCAGCCGCATAATTAACTAAATTGCTTCGTTCTTTTTTTTTTTTTTTCAAAGAACTTTGGTTCTTTGTTCCGTTCAAGCGGCAACTTAAGTGACTTCCGAAACCACTTCTCATCGGGGGTATTTTCAAATAAAGATTTTCTTTATGGCTTCCGAAACTCGTAGCTGGAATAGCTATATTTTTTTTCAATGTTATTAATTGTGTTATTATATCCTGGGTTTTCAGAGTGAAAATACTTTTAGCTGTAACCATTTAGAGGAACGCGATCCAGCAATACTTGCTAGTCATTAAAATAGCCCCGTCTTTTAAAATCAAAATAATGCAAAATGGCCAATAAAACGCAACGTGGTTTTATTGGATTCTTACATGAATAGAGAGAAGGTCACAGCAGAACCACTGACACTATGAGAGAAGTGCATCTGAGAAATCCTCAGCCTTTATTCTCTGAGTGGAACTGGCTTTGAACCCGTTGTAAACTATTGACGTTTTTTCTTTCCATCATTCAACTTGTGAAATTTTGTGAAATCCTGTTTGTTAAATGCTGTGATTGATTTATAAAGCCCCGCTGCAACCTTCACTTCTTTTAAATCCACTCTGAAGTCTCTGAAAAGGTCCTTTCCACTTTACTGTGACTCTTGTCAATGCTGATTTTCTTTTTACCCGCAATGCATGTTGGGACGCGGTGTAAACACAAATTGTTTCTGCAGAATATTCTCAAATTATGCTTTGCACGAAGAAAAAAACACATGGCAAATATCCTGGTTTTATTTCTGCTGCTTGAGGGTATGTCGAGTTTCTCTGTTCAGTGGAAAAAAAAGCTTTTGATAAAACCAGGATTAATGTTCTACTGGGATTACTGGGAAGTTATTAACACGAGTCCCAATGTGAATCCAGGAAGATAAACCTGAGAAATTCACATGTCAATTTCTGGCCGGGGTTTTAAACAAAGTTTTCCTATATATATATTTTTTAGACAGTTTCTGTCTATCTGGGGAAGGAAGAAAAAAAAGGGGAATTTCTGACTAAAATTGGCTTCAACTTAAAGATAAAAGAAAAAACCTCACTCAGCCAATTGTTTCTCAGTGGACTCTGAGCTGTTGGTTCTCTTTGGGAAATCACTATCTGATGTTATTCAACAGACAGCAGGAGGCATTTTTTTTTACAATATAATATTTATAAAATATATTTTATGTTATTATAAATAACATATATATAAACATAAATAGTTGTTTTTATATATATATATATATATATGTATATAAATATTATATTTTATATATTTTTTATTTTATATATTATCCTTATAATTTTATGTTTAATAATCCCATCATTTTTTAGATCATATGTTCATGCACTAGAAAGAATGGAACTCCGTGGTGTATGCTGACCTGTGGTTTGTAATTTGCAAACAGGTCCAATGAGGAGCTGAGTTGCTTCCTTGCTGTTCATTGATTGATTTATTTTTCCAAATCTGATCAATGTGTTCAGTCGGCTTCCTATGGACGTTATGTAACTCAACATGTCACCGGCGGGATTGATTAGTTATCATATTTTTTTTCCAGTGGCTGCTCTTGAGGAGAGGGAGACAGATTAGCCAGGCATTACCCGGGCGGTGCGTTTGGACAGGACAAAAAAAAATCCACGGGGTGGAACGAGTTTTTTTTTTCCTTTTCTCCTCCACCAAGCAGATAGTTCTTTACGTTTCTATTTGTTCCTGCAGCTCATTGGCCCTCAGGTCATGTTCTCAGTGTGCCTCCATCACTCAGCGTTTGATTTTTCTGTCGATAAATCAGTGCAAAGCACCCCGGTGTCAGATATGCTCTCTGGCTCTCCGCTCAGCCACAGTGAATACATATTTATTCCTGGGAACCGACATGAAATGGTTCTTTTTTTTTGGAGCCGGCTGTATTTCGGTTTGATTCATTGGAAATCCAAAGGTCACAACAGGAGCGCGTTGTAAGCCTCGTTTATGCATATGTTTACATGCTTTCCCCACTTGTCTTTTTCAGACGAAACACACACGAAAAAACACACACATTCCAGGCTCCAGGAGTGTGGTGTCAAAGAAAGCCTCTTGTCCACTGGAGGATGTTTCTGGGGGGAGGGGGGGGGGCATGTACCTCCTGTCAGCGGCTCTGGTTGATTTTCTGATTTCAGCCTATCTGAACACACGGTGACCTCTCTGTGACCTCAGCACCGGCTCTGTACACATGTCTGAGTTGTCTCCACATATTAAAGTGCACCAGGAGAGATCGAACTCGAACCCCATCTATCTCTATCTCTCTCTCTCTCTCTCTCTCTCTCTCTCTCTCCTCCTTTCGCACTCTCTGTCCTCTCAATAATGGCTGGAAAAAGCCACAAATAGAAAAAAAAAACTGAACAAACAAGTGGCGTGGTGAACACGTTCTTTCCTTCGTTCTTTTTTTTTTTTTTGATTCTCAGGACACGCATAGAAACTACAAAAAAAAAAAAAGACCGTGTAGGGCTGGTACCATTTTGTGTGATATAACATAATAATATGTGATTGCAGGAGAACATTGGGCACTTTAGGACTAGTGCTTGACGTCATGCTGGAGTAAATGCTCATGGGGATAACCTTATCTGGAGAGAGAACTGCTTGTTTGTGTTCAGATGTGTTTTTCCTGAGACGTATAAATGGAATATGACGGATTCTTTTATATTGTGAGAAAATGTTATTCAAATGCACAGATTTATTATGATTTTTTTTTAAGAGACATTTAAAAAAATAAATAAATAAAAAAGGGTTTGGGTTCACAACGCATAGCCTGCTTATACTGTCGTTGTCATAGTAACGCAATAACCCATTGAACTATAAATATTTCAATCTTACAATGAAGAGAAATGTGGTTAATGCCGGTGAGACGCACGAGCTGAGGTCAACAATCCTCAGGGTAATTGTGTTCTGGTTGCTGCTTTAGTTGTGTCATTTCTTTTTTATTTATTTTTTTCCAGCCAGACACTCCTGTATCTCACATGTTTCAGCTTCTCAGAAATGTGTGTCGATAGAATCTACCCCGTGTTGTGAGGAGATAAGTCCGCAAGTGAAGGCGCCATTCAAATCTCTCTCTCTCTCCCCTCCTCTCTCTCTCCTCCTCCTCCTCCTCCTCCTCCTCCTCCTCCTCCCATCCAGCCCTGGTGGCCCTGTTGTGTGTCCAATTAATGTGTGCGTTCCAGCTGATGAATATGTGCTGTTAACACAGTGCTGACCCTACAGCAAACCTGTTCTGCCTCAGCTAAGATAATTGTTATCTTCTCAGGCGTGCAAATAGACTTTTGGAATAGACTCTGAAGCCTCCATTCAAAAGCGAAAAATAAATCGAGGAGAGAAAAAAAGAAGTTCAAACGGCTTGGGGAGATTAGTAGCTCATATCTCAGCCAGGAAGTGGTTCATAAGATTCTTATCGTGGCTTCATTCAATTAGCATCCAACTAATTGATAAGGAAAAGTGTGAACTCAGATTTTTTCTTTTTTTTTGTCTCCTCCCCTCAGACAGAGCATCACGGAGGACGGGACGCTGCGAATCACCAATATCTCCAAATCGGACTCAGGCAGATACACGTGTGTGGCCCGGAACCATTTTGGAACATCCAGCAGCACGGGGACGCTGCTGGTGAAAGGTGTGTTTCATTTTATTTTTTCTCTCAGCAAGTTTCCACTTCCGTACCTTCCAAGCCATGGTTTAAACTTTTGTTAAAAGGGGGGGGGGGGGGGGGGGGAAAAGGGGGGGGGGAATATATACCAGCTCAAGCATGAAATTGATAATGAAATATATAGCCGTTTTATGTTCCCGGCGGTTTGACAGACGTATAAGTCATCGGTGGTTGTGTCAGCTGTGAGTTATTGTTCATGTAGCAGAGTGGAGCAAACCACGGCTGTGAGTGAGGACTATTTTCATCACAACACTTAGTTTAAAAAAAAAAAAAAAAAAAAAAAGAGCCGATGTGGCATTTTTTCAGATTTGGGTTTTTTTATTTAAATCATGATGGTTGTACGGACAGAGTCTATTTTTATTTTTTCTTTCTAGCTGACACTGTGATTACGGTGCGTTTAATTATTCATCATTGAGTTACGGGAGGCGTTTGCTTCTGAAGCGAAGTTATTTAAGGTCGCTTAATTACACTGATGGAGTAGAATCTCACTATTCTGGGCAAATTTAGCTTTATTACCTCCATCATCTCATTTCCTGGTTTGCGTGGAGTGAGACAGTATGAAATGGTTTTCCTTTTTTTCGGGGGGGCGGGGGTCCTCAGAACCAACTCGGATCGTGGTTCCGCCCCTGAGTTCAGACGCCACCGTGGGACAGAGCCTGGTTCTGCCGTGCGAGGTGTCCAGCGACTCGTCGCTGAGTCCCGTCTTCAAATGGTTCTTCAACGGCAAAGCCGTTGATTTCAGCAGACAGGAGCACCTGGAGATGATCGGAGGGGTAAGACTAGCGACACATGAATGAAATGTGGATTTTTTTTTTTTTTTTAAAACGAGACCTGGTGAGAGATGATGTCAGCGTGTGTGTGTGTGTGTGTTTGTGAAATCCTCCAAATCCTCTCTGCACCACATATTTTTATTTTTGCATATCTATAGTAATGTTTACTCCTATTAACAGAAACAGACAAAATATACAGTAGCTATTCAATAGTAGATTCAAAGTACGATATATATGATGAGAATTGGATGCAATGTAGTCCAGGAGAAGAAAAAAAAATACATTAACAGAGGAATAGTTATATATAATAGACATAGACACATTCTAAATAGACATTTGAGACATTTTGTCAATTCCAGTGATCTGATTGGTCAGTATTTAGGCCGTTAACAGGATTTGATTCGTTATAACATACTTAGCCTGCTCCAGAATGATTGTTTCATCACAGGTTAACCCGATCTGAGGTGAAAAAGCTTCGTGGGAGTGAGACTGCTCATAATATGCTCAAATCCTACAAACCTGTTTAAGTGATGAACCGTATGACATGTCGTTATTTTTTAGAGATGAGACTGTGCAGCAAATCTATCCATCTGTGCAAAGTTATTATAGAGCCTATTATAGAACATTTGTTCTTAACATCTTTTTTATTTTTATTCAGAACTTCTTCAGAAAACCCGCTGAGGGTATTTTGCCTCCAGGCTTTATGCTAGACTGAACTAACTGCCTCTCCGCCTCTGCAGCTCCAGAACACACAGATACGAGGCTGTGTTTTTTTTTTTTCTTCCACAAAATGTCAAAACTTCTCCTGTTTAAGTACAGTTCAAAGCGAGATAGAAAAGCACCGGGGAAGTTCCTGTTTCAGGGTGGATTCTGCCTCCGAGCCCACGTGTCAGGAGCATGCACACACTTGATTCGGAGATGCCAGCAGATGTTAGGCAGTGTGTGTGTGGCTGTAACCTGGATGACATTTCTCCGGCCGTGAGGTGATCTCACTGTAGGAGGAAAATCAATCAACGTCTCCCTGTAAAAAAAAATAAAAATAATAATGATAAATTACAATAATTGTTTTAAATTATTATTTCATCATAAAACGACTCTTTATTTCTGTGATTACAAGATTTTTTTAATGGTGAGATTCTATTCCATCAGTGTAATTCAGCGACCTTAAATAACTTCGCTTCAGAAGCAAACGCCCCCCGTAACTCAATGATGAATAATTAAACGCACCGTAATCACAGTGTCAGCTAGAAAGAAAAAATAAAAATCAATCAACGTCTCCCTGTAAAAAATAATAATAATAATAATGAAAAATTACAATAATTTTTTTAAATTATTATTTTATCATAAAACTATTCTTTATTTCTGTGAAGATTTTTGCTCGCAATGGCTTAGCCCACCGAAAGAATTAGATTATTTAGATTTAGATATTTTTTTTATACAAAAATGTGTGTCTGTGTGTGTGTGTGTGTGTGTGTGTGTGTGTGCACGCTGCAGTAGCAAAGTTAATTCACGCATTTCTCTGTCGTTAGGGGTTTGCGGGTGACCTGATGGCGAGGAACATTCAGCTGAAGCATTCTGGGAAGTATGTGTGCATGGTGCACACTGAAGTGGACACGGTGTCCGCAGCAGCAGACTTAATTGTCAGAGGTACATCCGTTTCTTGTTTTGTGGGTTACTGTGTGTGTGTGTGTGTGGGTGTGTGTGTGTTTATCTTCACACAAAGACACACACACACACACACACTGTATCTCAGTGCTGTCAGATAAGCCGGTATCAGTGCAAAAATCTTTGCTTTAAGAGTCAGATTGATAACCTTGAACTTTTCAAAATGAAAGAGTTTTTATTTTTTTTTTTTTTTTAACTTTACCTTACCTTACTTCAGCTTTAAGATAAAACTAAATGAACTCAAAAGCTTTGGGCGCATTAAGCAATATCAGATTCAAAATGTATATAATATGAATATAATATATGTATATCTAAATCTACAAGTTGTATACCATAATAAAAAGCGGTTAGCAGGTGTTTAAAAAAAAAAAAAAGTGCAAAGTCAATCCTGGAAAATGTAAAGGATGAATGAGCTGATTTTTGTTTGTTTTGTTATTTTTGTTAATTATAAGTCACAGGGATGTGATTATTTCCAACATGTGATTGTAATCAGGAGCCTGCAGCTGGAGTCAGGTGCTTCCGATTCTACACGCACATTGTCTTATGTGTTTCTGTTAGTTTAATCTGCAAACACAAGCTTGGTGGATTTCCAGGGATCTGCTCTCAGCAGCAGGTGGTCCCACCGAAGGCTCCCGTGCTCCTGCGGCAGATTTGCAGGGCTTAGCAGGAAATCTGGTGTCAGCTCTCCTTAGTCCCGACCGGTTCGTTTGATCTCACGTTGCTGCTTAAACCAAATTTTAGAATAAAATCACCAGCGGAAAATCCAGCCTTGGTTTTTTTTACCCAAATCCCAGACCGTTTAGTTGTCTCCTCTCAGTTCACGTTTTTCATTTTTTTTCCCCCATTTACTGACTCACCTGACAGCGATTTGTTTTCAAATCTTAAACATCATCTTATATATATATATATATATCATGTTGCAAACCAATCCTCTGGTCTCTTGCACACGTCTTTGGATTAAGTCGCTCTCAGATGACACAATGAGGTGTATTGATTGGACAGACACCATTATGGAGACCATTATATCTCCACCAGCTCTGAATTGGGGTTTTTACCTGACTTAACTCCTCTGATGGGGTCTCCGTTTGAGATTTGATTCGTTTCGGCTGTGTGTGTGCCTGTGTGTGTGTGCAGCGTGAGGCTGACCCAGGTATGTGTGTGTGTGTGTGTGTGTGCGTGTGTGTGTGTGCATGTTTCTGGGTGTTTCAGGACCTCCCGGTGCCCCGGAGGGTCTGCTGGTGACTGACATCACCGACACCGCTGTGCAACTGTCCTGGGGCTCCGGGCCTGACAACCACAGTCCTGTCACCATGTACATGGTGCAGGCCCGGACCCCCTTTTCCATCGGCTGGCAGACTGTGAGAACAGGTAACCACGATTCTACTTTTTGGTTGATTATTTTTCATTTGATCTTTTTTTTTTCATTAATGTTGCGTCCATAATGAGGAATTACACTTTAATATGTCATGCTGGGATCATTTCGGAGCTGAAAACATTGTAAAATATATCTTCTTATGATTAAAAAAAAAACCCTTCTGAAGCAGTTTAGTGGTGGGTTGAACTGAGTACGGTATTTGATCTTTAATTATGCATTAAGTATGTTTTTCCTCCAACCTCATTTATATCCCAGTACCATCCCTTGCACATTATTGCTTAATATTTAATTATTACATTTCAGTTGTTAGGTCTGACATAAGTCATGATGCAGCTCTGTGATAATATATACACACACAAACACACACACATATATATATATATATGTGTATATAGTGCATGCAGTTCAGAGGACTTATGGACCTGCAGTAACCCACCCTAGAAAAAATACATCAAACAAATAATAAATGGAAGAAATATGGCAACCAGCTGAAAATCCATACAATTACTGCTCAGGTATATAAATTCCCAGATTTTAACACACATTTTATCACGTGTCCTGGTATAAGACCTGTTTGGGAGCCCTCCATCGCATTTATGTGTGCAACCGCATTGTGAGATACAGGAATATTTTATTGAGAAGCGTTACTTTTATTTCAGATGCGTGGGATACTAAATGTAAAAAAAAAGAAAAAAAAAGGAAAATATTAACCTTGTTAATGAATAGGTGCATAAATAAAACACATCTCAATTCTGACTCTGACTTTCTGACTTTAATCCTAGTTCCTGATTCTGTGCCTGGACAGATGATGCACGCCACAGTGAAAGATTTGAACCCCTGGGTGGAATATGAATTCAGGGTGGTGGCCATCAACAGTGTTGGCGTGGGCGAACCCAGCACGCCCTCCCAGCAGATCCGAACCAAAGCTGCAGGTATTTACTTCTCGACAAATAAATCGACAGCACTCGGAAAAATGGAATTTAACGGTTTTGATTTGAGTTGTTCCGCTTTTCCTTCAGTGCTGCGTGCCAGCGCTTCGATAAACGGAGTCGCAGGCAGAAGTGGAACTTTAACGACTCTTTTAAACATTTAAGTGTCAGCACTGAGCTTGTGCGTGTTTTTCCATGCGTGTGTGTGTGATGATGACATCACTGTCTAATGTGACCTCGCCCACACGAGCCACGAGGCAGCCACATGAAAAGTGTGAATTCTGAGTGATTCCATCGTTC
>JAFBJU010001623.1:188677-238240 GCA_016785305.1 Colistium nudipinnis
GTGTGTCTGTGTCGATCTGGCTCCAGTGCGCTGGCTTTTAATTAAAAGCGTAGTATTTTCTGATTTTCCGCCTGCCATCTTCCCCGTGTTGTGTAAATCAGAAACCGAGATATGGAGAAGGAGGGACGTTGCCTATGTGTAAATCTTGACTTTACACTTTATTGGATGCGATTCAAAACACAGAAAAATGCCGCCTCAGCGTTTTTTCTCATAAACACTATTTTTCTGGTTTACGCCCCGATTGGATTTTTTTTTTTTTTTTTTCTCCACACCGTTTGGGATCAGAGGTCTGAACTTTTCCCTGTTTCCACCTCAGCCGGTTCCGGAGGAGCAGCAGAGCGGGGAGGACTTTGGCTACGTGGTGGCTTTCCGGCCACTGGGCAGCAGGACTTGGATCCAGACGGTGCTGGCGTCTCCCGACGCTTCCAGATATATCTACAGGAACGACAGCATCGCTCCCTTGTCCCGGTTTGAAGTGAAAGTGGGCGTGTACAACGGCCTGGGCGGGGGGCAGTTCAGCCCCGTGGTTAGAGTCTTTTCTGCCGAGGAAGGTGGGTTTATTTTTCTGGGCCACCGCGCCGCCAAGATTATTCTTTTCGTCCAAACGTAATATATGCTTTAAATCTTCTCCATCTTGAATGCAAAGATGACTAATTGGCTGAGGGATTCCTGTTTAGAGCCCACCCAGGCCCCGGGTAGAGTGTGGGGCCGCGCTTTGTCCGCCGCTGAGATGGAGGTGTACTGGGAACCAGTTCCCCCGGGGGCCAGCAGTGGGAAGATCATCGCGTATGAGGTATGGAAAGAATTTGAATGAAAAAAATAATAATTAACTTTTTAGACAGAGATAGTAATTAGCCCCCAGAATGTCAATGTCCTGATTTTAAAATGGCGCGTGTGTGTGTGTGTGTGTGTGTGTGTGTGTGTGTGTGTGTGGGTGTGTGATGGAGAGGCAGATTTTACACACGGGCTAATCTGGGGGGGGGGGATGAAGAAGGTGTGCTGGCAGCTGTTCCACTCTCCAAAAAGCGCTCCATTCCCAAGGCTGTCTGAGAGTTGCTCAGAATTAAAGGAATAATATATAAATAAATATGTGAACTTCATACGTCACTTTCCCCAACAACAAATGCTCCCCTGGGATTTGGCTGTGGAAGAAAAAAAAAAGGACATTCTCTTCTAAACCCCCGATGGGCGGAATCCTCAGGTGCATTGGCAGTGAGCCTATTCATTGTGAACACACAGAGACTCTTTTTACAGATTTCAGTCCAATGTTAGATTTGAAAAAAAAAACATGAAGCTCCTTCATACAACTTTTTGAAAGTTGAAAATAATATATAATCATTGTTTGTGTGTAGTTTTAAAGATTCTCCTGTATAAAACGAGGATAGTGTAAAGCAGGAACTCCATCCACCCAAAAAAGGAAAATCTCTGTGATGATTTAACAACTAAGGAATAAAAAAACAAAAAAATTATTGTTGTTATAATATTACTACTGTTTATTAACCCAAGAAATCACACCTATATCTGCCAATATTTGGCCGAGGAGCAGCAGCCAGGGGTTGGCAGCTCCTAATTCAAATTATTTTTTTCTGAGGGACCTGGAACAGGATCCAGGAGACAAAATGTCTCAAAACATATTCAATTCAGAAAAATGGAAGATGGCTTTTTTTCGGTCCGGCAGCCTAACTACGACTATTTTCCAGACAGCCAAAATTCAGACGGTGTAAACATGTCTTTCTTATTTATTCACAATGTATCAATTTTTTACGATTCTTTACTTTCAAAATCAAAGCCTTCATTCTCACATCACCTCTCCATCATCCATCACGCGTAGATCATTATCCATCTTCCAGGATAAGGGTCATGATGGCAGGAGACGCACGTCCTTCCTCTCACTCACATCCTTCAGCTCTTCCTCGGGGGGGGGAGGGGGGGTCTGGAGGTGTTTCCAGGTTAAATGAGATAATTAACCTACCCAGCTTGTTGTGGGTCTGTCTCTGAGTTTCCTCCTGATTGTGTGTGTGTGTGTGTGTGTGTGTGTGTGTGTCTGGAAAAACCTCCACATGGAGGCGTTTCTGAAGTCCTCAAGATCAGGGTGGAGAGGACGCAGGGACGTTTGACTGACATCTTTGAATTTCAAACTTTTTTTTTGTTTGTTTGTTTTAGGATTGTGAAGGCAGGATGATTAGGATTGTGAGTCCTCGTTGTCGTCCTGATTAATTACTCAGATGTGTAGATGTGGATGGGGAATGGGATTTTTTGTTTTTTTTAACCTAGTGGTGACTTTGAGGCGGCGTCTGGGAGGGGAGTTAAGCTCTGCCCCCACCGTTGCCCTGATCTTTGAGGCTTGTCGGGCCTTTGCCATCTGGCTCTGATGAAGCGCGCAGCAGGAGGCTCCGCCCACATCGCGTCCCAAACTCCATCGCTGGCACTGTAGTACTGCACGAAAAAAACAAAATTTGTTTCATTTACATTTTACTCCATCTGATTTATTTTTAGAGTCCGCTGTTGCTGCCTTGTGCTGGAGCACTTTGGCTTTTGGCTTCCAAAAGCGCTCTATAAATAAAAATCATTATTATTATAATGTCATGCAAATCAAATCATTGCAATCTTGACAAAAAAAAAAAAATAATAATTGTCTCTGAAGGATTTACATTCTCAAATGTTATGTTTGCAAAGGCATGGCATCGTCAGATGTCGACAACCTGTCGGCACTCCAGAGAATCAAATTCAAACAAAATGTTGCACTTAGTTTTTGTGACACACGAGCTAATTGATTTCATTTAAGCTTGAATCCTCAAGTTTTATAAATCACTTGAATTGGTCGGGTGCAGCTTTAACAACTTAGTTTGGCTTCGCTTCTCATTTTGAGTTGCTCAGCAACTGCAAGTTACACAGTAATGATCTATAAATATATATATATATCTTTACTTATAGCACCTTTAGAGAACAGAAACCACAAAATATGATGTAAGGCTGCATTCAGTCTGCATACGGCGGACGTTTTAAGCTCTAAATAAAAAGCTGTTTCAGAAATGTATTGAAATGACCTTTAGGGGAGTGGAAAGGTCAAAATGTGGTTTTCTGAGAAGTGCTTCAACCGCAGCTTGGGTGAAAAGGATTTTGAAACTATGAAATAACCAAAAGGAGAAAATATATTCACACCAATATAAAGAACTTTCACCAAAGGAGTGGGTTGAATCAAGAGGGACAAGAGATTTTGTTATAGTACTGACTAAATGACTAAAAATCTCCTTGGAGGTCAGGCACCGGAGGGGAATAATGTGAGCTCTTATGTCCTTATCAAATAAGAATTAGAAAAACCCAGACACACTCAAAAAGAAATTGGAAGAGCAAGTTGTGTAGAAAAAGACAATTGTATTGATGTGTCATCTTCAACCATGTAATTATAATCAGTAAAAAGTTAATTCAGATACTGATTTAAATACTGCGGGTTTTTTTTTTGGGGGGGGGGGCACTTTTTGCCAAGTTTGTTTTAAACAGCAGCTGCTGTCGGAGTAATTAATCAGACGAGCCAATCAAACTTTGTCCGACACTGGAAAGGCGGCGCTCATTAAAAGATGGGGCTCGTAAATCAAACACGCCATTTAACATAAGGGCTCCTCTTAAAAAGGCATCAAGAAACCTCGGCTGCAGAGAGACGGTGTCGGATGCCAGAGCTAATTTCACCCTGACAAGGTAAAAGACCCAAATTAAAAAAGGCAAATCAAATCAAAAAAAAAAAACCCGGTTATGATCAGATATAAAAAAAAAAAAAAAAAAAAAGCATCAGATGCTGATAATGCCAAGAGTGACAATTTGGCCTGTTCCACGGCAATTAGAGCGGAGGGGGAAATGAAGTGGGGTCCTCACCAGCGAGCTGATGAGGCGAAATAATGGAGCTTCAAATGTGCACATTCTGAAAAACTGATCTGGAGCCGGCCCACTGACTAATGGCGGCCTGGACTAATGTGCCGGTTTTAACTATGCAGCTCGGGTAGGCGCGCCGCGCCGTCCAGTTACACACTTTGCGTGCCTGTCGGGACTCCCTCTCTTTTAGATGATTGTAAAGTGTAATGGAGTTGGGAAACACTCCCTGGGTCGGGTTATTAGAACGTCTGCTCAGGAGGAGGCCACAGCGGCTCTCTAATGTGCTCCACTTTTAAAAGAGACGAGGTGCAGCATAAAAATGGGAGAAATAAAGAAAAATGTGCAGGGAAAACGTGCGCGTTCCCGTGCGATTGACACAAATCACAGCGCCGCATTGTTATTGTTTCCGGAGGCTCGGCGTTCTCCTGTGATGTGCTAATTCAGAGTGCACTGCAGTGATTTAACTCCTTCTTGTGATGTTTGTCTCCTGGCGTGTTTACAGTACAGTAGAAGATTTGAGTCACAGGAGAAAAAGGCGCGGTCCCGTGGGGTGTGTTAATCAAACACTTGTGTGTGTGTGTATGTTTGCTTTGTTCGTTGTTTTCTTGCTTTTGATGGTTTTCTGGATAAATTCTGAATTAGCATTTTACATCAACAACGAGTCTTTCCTAAATGCCTCTTAAATGCCAGTGCTATATTATCATCAGCCATGACATTGTGGTTTGTGTCCTTCCTCGTGTGTGTGTGTGTGTGTGTGTCATCGTGGCAAATTGTGGTACTGAAGATGTGAAGACTTGTCGTGGGTTAAATCTTTTACCTGGATTTGAGGAATTTGGCACGGAATGTTGCACGACGCTGATAAAACAAACAGTTGTTCTGATGTAATGAAAACTGCCTCTGTGGTGGGCCCTGATGGAGTATGAGGTGTCTTAATGGGCCATGATAACACACACACACACGCACACTACACACACACACATCCATGCTGTTGCCGCCGGTAACGATGGCTGTATTCCATTTAGTGGCTCCATTCGTACGCCTGCCGGCTGAGCTTTACAGGAGCAGGTGAATAGAGCGGAGCCGTCGTTAATGTTATTAGAAACACCTGGGCTTTTTTTTTTTTCTTTCTTCCACTCCAAATGTCGGCATTGAAAAAAAAAAAACATATACAGTATATATATATATATATATAAAAAAAAATTTAATTGAGTATATTAACGCACCTCAGACATCCGCCGTTTAAATTGGCGCCTTAACACTTCCTGGCCTCAGCATTTCTGCGGCTCACTTTGTGGCCGTAATTTAAACTTTATTCAGGAACATGCACCGTGGAAGAACAATATACACCGAAATAAGGAAAAGGCTTGGTAATCAAGGACATTATTAGACTCGCAGTCACGGAGCATTCAAGTGGTGTAGCTAAATGTAAAGGGGCCAAATGTTATAATGTATTTTTGTATTACCACCAATTTCAAGTCGCTGAAAGTATAGTATATATAGAGAGAGAGAGAGAGAGAGAGAGAGTAGTTGGAAAATCCATTATTGGGACGTTTGGAGGAGCCTGCATTTGCCTATGTGTTCCTAATAAAGTGGCGAATGAATACATGCAGGGGCGTGGCTTGCGAACAGGCAAGGCAGGCAGTTGCTTGGAGCCCCGACCCAAGGGGGCCCCTCTACACAATGTTTTGTGGCGTGCACAGGGGGGGGGGGGGTTTGCTCTGTGCTTCTGCCACGTACCATTTAGTACGTGAAAACAGTGCGCTGATGATAGGATTCACTTTTCACTGCTACGGTCTCACCAGGACTTTAAGATGCAACTAGGCAAAGTCTCCTTCGATCCCTCTCGTTTGTCCCCCTTTCGCTGTGTGTGTTTAGTATTATTATTGGTAGTTTGTAAAAAAGAATATACAAATAAACCAAAAAAAATCACTCTCACCTCTTCCGCGGAAATATTTCAAGTATTTTCCCAAAGTGAGGGTAAAACTGCTGTAATTATACTGCTAGCGGGTGGGATAAAAAAAAAATAAAATCATAGTAGCATCTGTTATCAGCGACTCCAGGCCCTGTCGCTGCTCCGTCTTTTTTTTTTTTTTTTTTTCCCCTCACCGAGGTCTCTGCTTCAAAACCTGCGCGCTGCCAATTGAATAAGCACCCGAGCTCCTCTCCGACCATCTGTCTGACATTTCCCTGTCTGCTCCGGCTCGTGTTCTCAGGTCAGGAATCATCTCGCCGTGAATACAGATCCTGATGAGCTCCTTATCCCCGCGCACCCCTCTCTGCCTCGCCGGCTTTTTGCTATTGCTGATGGTTTGATACGGAATCGCTCTGTCGCCCTTTTCTTTTTTTTTCTTTCGAACGGCCTTAGGACGTACAGTAGCTGCAGTTGATAGTGTGGAGTCTTTTAAGTGGCGGTATAGCACCACGACGGCTCTATAATGTATTAAAAAAAAGTTGAACCTGACCCCAATTTTGGTACAGCTTCATTAAATGGAGCAAAATACCTCCCGATGAGCGTTATTTTCAAATGATTTATATCCCCATACATGCAGTGCTCTTATATTTCATGTTCGGAACCTCTTCTCCACGTTATAAGCACATTGTGACGCTCTCAGTGGAAAATTGTCAAGAAAAATAAATCGATTTTGACTTGAGAGCTTTGAAGATCTGAAGCTGGTTTGAGAGAAGAAAAAAAAAAAAAAAAAGAACAGGGGGGAAAGAAGTGTCCCAAGGGGGAGGCGATGTGGCCGGAGCTCCGTGGTAATGCTTTTTGCTTTTTCTTGGGTGCAGGTTGTGTTCTGGGAGGCGGGCTCTCCGCAGACGGACCCCCACAGAGCGAAGGTTATGGACGCCGCCGCGCTGCTCTCCGGCTTAAAGGCCAGCACGGCCTATCGGATCTGCGTCAGAGCCCAGAACAGCGCCGGACTGGGACCCTGCAGCCCCACATTTAACATCACCACCAGGAAACCACGTGAGGCTGGGCACGCACGCGCACAGGCACACGCACACACCCGGGACTCTGAAAAATCTGATTCCTCTCGTACTGTGCCGTGCCATTTACTCAAAGCATCTTATTACGTTGAGTTGGTCACGCTTAAAAGGAGGGGTCCGAGTGTGTGTCTGTGTGTGTGTGTGTGTGTGTGTGTGTGTGTTTTTATGCAACACTCACGTGCCGTACTTTGTGTTTATTTAAAGATAGTGGTGGCTGTCATCTGAGCCATAGGACACTTGCGTGTGGAGTAATCATACAAAGGCTTTTATTTTTAAGGTCATGTGACTAGTTGCCATAGAAACGGCTCTCAGCTTCCACACGTCAATTGTCATCACGACTTATTTTAACTCTTTGAGTGACAGGTCTATAACTTGGAGTGACACTTTAATGGCTGATACAGAAAACGTACCATACCTGAACGCCAGCACTTAAACCAGTCACGTCTATTGTTTTTTCTGAACGCCTCGGTATTTTAGCTTAAAGCATAGAAAATGATATGCATGAGACTTCATATCTCACTGTCACACAGTCCACACGTTTCCTGTTTTTTTTTTACACAGATTGACGTTTCAGCAGCTCTGACTGCTTATTAGTCAGCTGACAGTCCAAACTCTTATTTTTTTTTTTCTATTTTCTTTTTTTGCACCAGAAATAATGATTGGTCATCATTTTGATCCAGTTTTAAATTTATTTTTAGAATGTATTTATTATTTGAGAATAGGTGACACACAAATGTTCGTTTTCATTTACTCAAAAAACGGCTTGCACATGGAAAAAAATAATTATAATACATGTGGTCAGGCTTAACAGGTTTTCTCACCTCACATTCCCATTGGCTTTGCTTTTTTTAAATTGTACATCAACATATTTTAACACATTAAATGAGTCCACACCATAAGTAAACAATAAGTAAAAATGTCTTCTGAAATCTCAGTTTCTCACTCTGACCTCGTGTTAAACACTTTGCAAAAGTTTTGTTTTTTTTCCTCCCTGTTTGTCACAATTGTGTAAAACCAAAACACGGTGGCGTGAAATTAGAAACCAGGCGGGTTACCATGGGAACCATGAATTGCTTTTACACACTCTGGTCATTCCTCCTGTTTTTCAGGGGCCAATCAAATATCCCTTCCTTTGTTGTTACAGGGACAAAATGTGCAAAATGCCTTCCAAAGTTTATCTGAAAATACTAGAGCCATGTGACAAATTGGACAAATTAAATGGATTTTATTTCAAGTGATTTATTGTTATTATTATTATTAAAACCTCTTCTTTTGTCCGTATCTCTCCTTTGCGGCACATCAGGGATACAGCCAGAGGAGGCCCATTTTTTTTATTATCAGTAGTATTATGAGCCAGACTCCTTGCATTAATATCCTTGGTTTCCCTGGTCACAATGCTCCTAAACCAGCAAATACAAATTCCTCCAACTAAGTGACATAAAATCGTGTTTTAACTTTCCTGCTTTGGTACACATCTTTATGTCTTTTATATCTGCTCCCGATTCAGTGAACCACGAGGCTATAAAGGCTTTTGTGCAGCTTCAGGGTGAGCTTTTCATTTCATCCTTATTAGCCGAGTTTTCACACACATAAATGGGTAATCAGAGAGGGCGCCTTTTTTTGTTGACCTCTGTTTTTTTTTATGTTTTCCCCTGAAGGTTGAATTGTTTATCATGTGAAATACATTCAGCTGCGACACCGGATGATCAAATCAAGGCTGACGGCAAAAGTTACTTTGGAGAATTGGATTCTGGTTCAATGCATTTTATTTATTTTTTTTCCATCTCCCGCAGCTCCGAGTCAACCTCCGGGGAATATCGAGTGGAACCTGACCAACTCCAAGATCTTTCTAAACTGGGAACACGTCAAGGCGATGGAAAATGAGTCTGAGGTGACGGGATACAAGGTGAGTTTGAGTTTGTGGAGCAATGAGAGAACAAATGGAGCAGCTGTCGGCCCAATGAATGAGCTTTTTTTTTTTTTCTCTCCGTGCAGGGGGGAAAGATAGAGCTCCGTGCTCCGGTGTTAGATTACGGACCGGCTCTTGTCTGGCCTTTTCAAAATTAAAAGATCTGTTCCAGGTGATAAAGTGAAAGGTGTCGTGGCACAGGCGGGATTTAACACTGCGGAACCGGCACAACAACGAATCCTATTTGATTCTCTTTGCATATTTGCACCGTTTTTTTCCAAATATATTTTTCAACAAATATCACAGTCTGTGTGTGCATAAATATGGGTGAACTATATATATATATATCCAAATAATCTGCAGAGATATGCAATATATATAGAAAAGTAATTTTTCCTTGTAAACCCAAATGTGCAGTTCTGCTTTCTGCCTATGCTTCTTTTAAACTACAAAAAAAAAACACTTCATGGCAGATAAACTTTTACGCAGCTGAATTTGTTTTGGGTTTTTTTTAAAGCAGGGTGGCGGGGACCTGCGGTGCCTCCTCCTCCACGCTGAGGCATCCAAACCAGCGCCACATGAGACATTTTTCAATTCATTATCACCTCCACAGGCACTGAACAACCGACATTTGCTTTAGTGACGTGGATTTATTTCCATGCGCTGATTTAAGGTGTTGGATAAAGTCACACATGTGTTCACCCTTTTGGTTTTGTCGCTCTCCGCCTCCAGGTGGTGTTCCGTCAGACCTGGCGAGGCCGGACCACTGTCCTGGAAACCAATAAGACCCGCGCGGAGCTGCAGATCCCATCCGGAGAGGACTACCTCATTGAGATCAGCGCCCTGACCAAAGGTGGAGACGGCACCAGCAGCGGCCCCATCCGCATACCAAAGATGTCCAGTAAGTTACCCGCACGCATGCTGATGACTCCAGTTGGAATGGAGGGGAGGAGTATTGGATGCACAGCGTGTTACTAATCCGTTGCAGGACTGATAACATACATCAGTGATTCCATTACTGTAGCTTCAACACAATCATAACAACACATTGTAGTTAGGCCATGAAATAGGATGGAGACACAATAAGTCAAAAACCCGAAAGAGTAGCTCAACTTTTATCTCATTTTATTTGATTTTAGTAAAAGTGGTCCCACCATGTGACCATTTAAAAAGCTAAATTACTCATTGCCCTTATTCTCCCTGGATTCTTTAGTCCAACTGGCTTTGTTAAACCTCTCATTTCTTTATATCTAATACCATTGTTTATTTTATAAAAAGTATTTTATGCAGAACGCAGAACTATAAAACGAATATCCTCTTTTATGCATGCATTTCTCAGAGATTTTGGAAATTCATAAAAAAAAAAAAAGACACTTATACCAACCCCAAACGATCCTGCATGACTTGATGGGATAACACAATAAGCTATGTTTCCATAATCCATACGTATTGCATGGCAACACTTCATCTGGCTTTAAAATATTATATTTCCAGGTATATTATTTACAACACAGTGTGATTGTCTATCATAAAAAAACAGGGCACACCAAATGGTCCTTTAATAATACTATTTGTCTTTTCTTCTTAGGTCTTAACTCTAAAGGATGTGTGTGCCCAAGTTCAATGAAGATTTGCTCTCTCATGATGTTTTTTTTTATATTTTCTATCTTCATTTTGTAGCTTCTGATGCCTTTATATTGAGCTTGTGGACATTTGAGTGAAAATGGATTTGGAATGTGCTCCTCTACATGTCAGGTTTGTGGAATGGAGAGTCTCTCTCCAACCCCGACTGAATGATGGGAAAGTTTCTGACAGGCTGTCAAATATCAGCAAACTCGTGGTTGGACTGTTACAGTTACGGCACATTTTCATCTGCCTCTTTTCAGGACCACTGCCGTCCTCCAGGACTCGATGGATTTCTTATCTTTATTTGTAAAAGGAACCTCGGGCACAGGTTCATGTTTCCGTGTCACGTCCGTCTCTATATTTTCATTTAATTTTGCTTCAGCTTCCACGTGATTTCTTGGCTCGATGTGACCCTCATCATGTTACAGACCAAGAGGTACAGGTCTCGCATATTATCGTACACGTATGTAATAGCTCACATGACCTCTAGTTGGAGTTAAAGTGTTAATCCTAGATATTTTATTTTATTGATAAAAAAGTCACCCTGGAAATCTAATTTATGGGACATTTTATGGATCAATTCTATCTGTTTACACTTTGCTTTATTATAAGTCAAGTTCGTCAAAGCCCAACTCATTAGCTTTAAGTATATAGTAATTCCACCGGTATGTAAAATTAGTAATAACGTATTATTATGATTATTATGATTATTATTATTATTATTATGATTATGATTATGATTATGATTATGATTATTATGATGATTATTATTATTATTATTATTATTATTATTATTATTATTATTATTATTATTATTATTATTATTATTATTATTATTATTATTATTATTATTATTATTATTATTATTATTATTATTATTATTATTATTATTATTATTATTATTATTATTATTATTATTATTATTATTATTATTATTATTATTATTATTATTATTATTATTATTCATTAGAAAAAAGTCTTATAAAAAGAAAAGAAAAAAAAAAAAAATCACTATTCCAAGACAGAAACGCCATTTTATCTGGTCCCTGAATAGTTTACCATTGAACCGGTGGGAGTAAACTGCAGAGTCTGCTTGTGGATGATTAATGAATGTTGCCTCGACGCCTCCTTGTGTTTGACATGCGTTCAGAGTTTCAGTTTGGTAATTGGTGACTGGTGGCGCTCACTGACTGGCTATGGATGGAAACTGTGACACGGTGTCATGCTTGTAACGTTGCAGAAAATTAGGAACAAGCATCTATTGTCATAAACTTGTGTGGCTGTTCAATAACACGGATGACGCTTTGTCAGGAGAGACGTTTTCACACTGCACTCATCTCTTGATATGATAATTTTGCATTGATTTTACAGGCACATAGCTTGAGATGACATTTCATACAGGTTAATATTATAACTACAATAGACACAGAGAGTGCTTCAGTCTCAGAGATATCACAGCTTTCAGCTCCTGGTTATTACTGAAATATGTCTCATGTCATCAAAGTTGGCAGAAAGTGTTTTTTTTTCATATTCACCCATTATAACTATTACATGGGATCCAGTAAGCTGCTTTATTTCTACAATGTAAAAAAAAATGTTTAGCTATAATAACTAAGTGTGAAAGTGTTTTTTTAATCCATGCACACATTGTCGATTACATTTTAATGAGAAACATATTGATTACATAATGTTATATCAATATGCGATTGAAAAACAAAGATCAAAACTCCAAATGGCATTTTTCATTGATTACAATGTTTGAAGACCTTTAGTTTTTTTTTTGTTTTTTTTAACTGGTATTTGACTTTTGGCTTTAACAGCTATTTTCCTCAGACTAAACCACAAATCATCGTCCCTGGTCTAAAGCTGGTTCCGACATTACTCATAATTTAAGTCATCCAACAACATTGTTGTCTAACACGTGGCTGTGTTATATTTTATCGTAGCCTGGAGCTTGTAGCCTTGAGCAGAGAAAAAATAAATAAATACTTGAAGTTTTTCCAGTGCCGCTGCTGGAGTTAATATTTGTTAAAAATCTGTTCAGGATTCACAAACACTTTGTCTGACCCGATGTGACCGACACGCACCACGAGTGACACCAAATCCATCAGAACAGACAATCTGTGGGATTAACACTTTAACCTCAGCCTGTCACTCATCCACAGAGTGAAGAGTTGTGATTTTACGCAAGGACACAGTGGCTTATCTGAAAGTCTTTAAACAATGCTGCTTTGCCTTGCTGAGTTTATATTCTCCATACCTGTCATCAACCAGTGTTAAATATATAGAAGGGCAGATTTATCACACATAAAGTGTACAATATTATGAACTATATTTATTTAATTTGTGAAATCATATTTCATGTAATTGTGTGTGGGCAAATCTAATAGTAATGCATTAAGGATCATTTCTGACATTTACTTAAGTCCATGACAGGATTCCAAATGAAAAAAGTGGTTATTTTGCAAATAATTTATGTTATATAACATGCGAGAGGTCGTTGTCGCCTTTAAACAATACACTAATGAATAGTAAGATTTATTGGAGAAAAAGTGATATTGAAATGTGAAGAAATTGTAGTCTTGTATTTTTTTTTTATTCAGACAAAGGGTCTGTCACTTCAACACTAGTAACATTTTGATCACAAGACATATTCACAACACAGCTGCCATAAATTAATGTATTTTTAATCAATTTATTATATTTATTATAAATTGAAAATCGGATGGACATGTCGGTGTTGAAATGACATACCTCAGAGAGCAGAGCCATTTGTCCTACGTCTGTATTTGTGTGTTTCTTTATCATATTCTTTACAATATGATAGTCTTCTTAATGTAGTGTATCTTTAGTGCTAAAAAAAATATATTTCTTATTTATTTTTTCTATATGCATTTATTGTGACTAAATATCCCGTGCTGATACGTTCACTTATACCTTAAAGCCTATTGCATTTGCCTAACTAATGGTTTTATTTCCTGTTGTAATATCCAATTATGATGTCTTAAATCTGAAAGCGCTATTCCTTTTGATTTAATATTCACATGCTTACTTTAACTGAGTCCGCAATTTGTTACCTCGGTAATGTAATACCATTGTATTAATCTGATATCTCTGTGAGATGACGATGATCCAATAAACATTTCATATTGAAATCCGTAATTCAGTTTTTAATTTAATGATCAAAAAAAAAGCTGGTGGGCTGTGCAGTGTGCCCTGGAGAATCCCAACAAATACAATGATTCATGTATTTTCGGTGTTTGCGTGTCGCTATCAGCTGTTCTGCGTTTTTAACATCAAAATCTGCGCACAGCTGATTTTCTCCTTCAGCTCATTAAATCTCAGCAGCAGAAGTCTTAACGTTAATGACTCTGCAGCCCAGAGTTTAGATTTAAATGCCATGCGTCATAAAGCTTCTTTCTAACGTTGTTTGTTTTTACGCTGTTTGTCAGCAAAGTATTATATATTTTTTTTAATATTGTAATTACTCTGTCGTCTGTTGATAGCCTGCGGCGTTTTTGGTTTTTTTTTGTTGTTTTTTTTGAGACTGACACTATTTCTCTGACTTTTACTCGAATAAAATCAGCTCTTTAATCAACACAGTTATCACCAAATAAAGTTGGTATCGGGACCAAAGATCCTTGTTTGGGCAATTAAATGCACCATGGATTATGCAGTTTCTCCCGCAGTCATTTGTCTGGGAAGATAAAATCATCAGTGGTGTGACTTTCCTCTCCAGAAGCTTTCAGATCTCACCTCCTCGTCTGCCGTGAGTCATAAACAACCCGATTTCCTGTAGCCGTGCAGTGCGAGGCCCCAAAAAACTAAAATCGTGTTTCCAGTTCGAATTTCCCTGTGATACGCATGTTTGTCTGACCTGGTTTCAACTGCAGACCTGATAACAGCCAATACGGGGAGAATTTTAGCAACGTTTACTAATTCGCACTTTGCAGAACCGCTACACAATCTGCTCCGAGTCTTAAGCTGCAGCAGCCCGTTCTGCTGGTGCGGCCTTAAATATGTAAAGCAACCACGAGAACCAGAGCTTGACTCACAGCTTGTTGCAAATCCTTTATTCATAGAAATCTTCTGGGAATGGCAGCGTTCAAGGGGTGGGCGTCTCTACCTTTGTGTGTGTGTGAGTGTGTGTGTGTGTGTGTGCGTCTGGCTGTTTGTGTGCGTGTGTGTGTGTGTCTGCCTGGGTGTGTGGGTGCGTGTGTGTGCGTCTGGGTGTGCGTGTGTGTGTTCATATTTGTGTTTTTGTGTGTGGGGGTGTTCCTGTTTGTCCACGTGTGTGTTTATGTGTATCTGTGTATGTATGTGTGTGTGTTCCTGTGTGTGTGTTGCTTTGAATGCACCCCTGCACATTATTATCCACATGCAACGCCTCATGTGAGCAAATCTGAATAAAGCGCTCAGGTCCCCTGATAAGCACAGGGTGACCCATCATGAGCTGAACCCAAAGCTTATACTTTATTCTCCATACACACACACACAACAGCAAAGGAAAGGCTTTAGGAGGCAGCTCTGCTCGCCCACATCCGGGTTGAAAATACGATTTGTGGTTCATATTCCAAGCCAGCAGTCGCAGGGTGGGGAGGAGGAGCTGACAATATTTTTTCGTGGCTATTGTTGAGGTGTAGCTTGTGCGATACGTCAGGGGAGTGACAGTGTGTGGACCGGAGCGCAGCTCTGAAGTGGTGTGATGGACAGAAGATTGGCTGGGAATTAAAGAGACCGCGAGCCTCCTCCGAGCATCACGGGACAGCTGACAGGTTCACATGGAGGGGCCTCACACTTCAGGCGGTTGCCAGGTCTGCAGTTATCCTGCAGACATGATAAGTACTTACGTCTGCTGGTTGGGGTTACTCAGATGCATATGTCTAGTAATATCAATAATCCATAATTCATATCATATCACTTATCTATATCCTAAACACCCGCGCGCACACACACACTTTGGCTCCCAATCATAATTTAAGATGTTAGGGCTGCTTTCTGGGCCGGCTTTGATTGGCTTTGTCACTCAGACTCGGCGACCCTGCTCCTCCCAGCTGAAATAATAATGTTAATCTTAAATCCTAAATCAAGCTTTAGAAAAATAGAAGTCCCACAGATACAGGAGTGTGCAACGGCGTTACAAAGTTTGTTTTTTTTATTTATAATATCTGCTTGTTGAACATGTTGGGTCAGACTGATCCAGGTCATTACTGTGGTGATTTAAAAGCAACTTTATTGGATTCCCAAACAATATATAAAAAAAAAAAAAATCCCCTAAATGTCTAGCATTGTATATTCATTTTTGTAAAAAGAGGTCAATTCGACCCTACACATAAAGTGTGTATTTGATGATAATTTATTTTTTATTTTTTGCAGAATTTCACACAGCAGAGAAACCAGGAAATCATGGTGACATGACAACAGCTGAACAGAGCAACAAAAAGAAAATGCCAAAAGATCAGAAGCTAATCTTAACCAATCGTCAGACTTTAGAAAGAACTACTTTTAAGAAACATTTTTTTTTTTGCAAAATTGTCAGTCATAATCCCAATTTGCTAAATGCACAAAAAAAAAACCCATAGATATCGAATATGGTTTATTACATGACTAATTCAAGAGAGTGGTTTTATCTTTGTTTTGTTTTTTTATGGCCGCTGGGCTCACATGAAGGATTGTCCCCATCCTGAGGGACAGGAAGGAATTTGAAATTGGAGGTTTGACTGATATTCGTTGAGAATCCTCAAATACGTGTGCGAAATAGAGGGAATACCAAAACCAGGCATGTGTTCAAGACACTCTGCAGAAAATGTGACATCTTTTGTTAGTGTCACTCTTCACACTGGTCTTTTCTGAACATGGCTGTCACTTCACACTGGTGTCAACTGCTGGTTACATCCTGGAATAGATATGAAGGAGACATGGCTCAGATGTGAGCTCAATTCAGGGATGAAAATGTGCGTGTGTGTGTGTGTGTGTGCCTGTTTGTGTGTGCGTGCCTTTTTGCCTGTGTGTGTGTGTGCATGCGTGTGCGTGCTATGTGAATGTGGTGTATATTTGTTGTTATAGTTGTATATACATATTCTTTTTCATTCCTGGTTAGTATATCCAGTGTGGATTGTGTCACTTTTTCATTATTGATTATCTACATTTTTTTTTTTTTTTTTTATTTAAACCAAATGTCCTCTTTTGTTCTCATGGGAGATTTTTCCTTTTTTTTTTTTTATTCTGACCTGCGTCACCCCACCACTCTATGTCAGAGCCAAACCTCGTCATCCAGTGCCGAACAATAATGTCCTCTTATCTGTTATACCCCTGTCAGGCCACCTCCAGCCTCTCTGCCTAATAATGCATGTATGCCATTAACCTCGGAAATCCCTCTGAGACCCGGAAGCTGCCATGTCGATCTCGGCCTTATAAATTATTGATCAGTGAATCGTGAGTTTATGTCTGATCGTGTGGCAACCGGCTGTATATCCTGCCTTATTCGTTCAGCAGGGTTGTATACATTTTTTTATATCTATATATATATATATATATATATATATATATATGCTGCAGAACCAAACTTTCTCCACAATTTTGGAATAATCTGGAACACACAGGAACCAAATCCTTGCTTACTAATGAGCAGTAATTACGCTTATCCAAGGCTTCTCCATTCTACCCTCTCACAGTCGCAATCTACTGGACAAAACGCTCCATTTTTGTGCAGATTGGCTCTGGGCATATATCTTAGAAATGTAAAAAAAAAAAACACAAAGCTATGGACTCTTTGCAGATACACATACATATCCAGCACATTTGAGCTACTCAGTAAACCGGATCAGGCGTTTTAATAAGAAAACACTGCACTGCGATAATACATTGTGAAGCAGCCTAAACAGCAGAGGGACTTGTCTATTAAATATTTATGGAGGCTCGGATGGAACTTGTGTGTGTGGCACCAAATGCAAACAGGAAATACCATCTCTCAAATGCGAGACAAGTGTGATGTAATGTGTAATGTGCAATGTGTGTGTGTGTGTTTTGTGTGTGCGTGTGTGTGTGTGCATGTGTGTGTGTGTGTGTGTGAGACTATGTTAACATGTTGCAGTCCACAATGGGACAATTTCACACGTGCTGCAGGCCAGCAGGAGTCCATGACCACTCACAGTGAAACCCGCAAAAATAGGTATGAAATGATTCAACATGAGTCTCATTTGAAGATGTGAAGTGGTTTATTATTTTGTGAATAATGTAAATAAAACACACGTGGGTCAGGATTGCAGGGAAAACCCTTTGAGTGAGAATATAATGAGTAGTCAGCTGAAATCAACTGTTTATTCAATTATAAGAAAGTTTCTCGCACGTTCTATTGTCCAGCTTCACAAAAAAAACATATATATACATATATGTATATTTTATATGTTTTTTTTTTTATCAGCAGCAGATACAAACCAAATGCTGTAACACGAGACACACTGGGAAACAGTACTCATATTCATTTTATTGTTTATTTCCTGATTTCCTGAAAGATATACTCATTTCTAATTTCTTAGTGAGTCATTGGTCAAATTTATACTATTTACAGTATATTGTTTGCTGTCATGGTGAGGATTTATTACACTTCTTAAATTGTCCACATAGTGGGGTAGGCTGGCCTCATCAATTTTTTTATCCGAGTGATGGATCAAGTGATTGTGTGAAATGTGAAAGAGGTCATGCATGCTGACTGCTCCTCAGTTAATTATCACCTGACTTTGCGCATTACCTCTACGGAACACTTAGGCGTCGTTGGGTTTATTGTTTTGGTTTTATGATCCGCAACTTTATAGTTCAGCTTCACTGGTTCAGTCGGAATGCTCAGTTTAACCTTGACACCAGCAGCAGGCAGATGTTTTCAGAAATAATAAAATAAAAAAATAAAAAACATACTGATGATCGCAGAGCATGCCACCTGCCCATCACAATCTGGCCCACGGACAAAAACCACCAACATCCGCAAAGTGTTGCAATCGCCAGTCCACAAAGACCCAGAACTGTTGGTCTGGAAATGACGAGGCCCAAAAATATCCTAAAAAGAGAGTAATGTTTGATTAATTGTCATTTATTATTGATGATCAATAATAATATAAATGTTATTGTCCATGCTCTGTGTCTCTAAGCAACACTGTTAGTTTTTAATCCAGATTACAGAATATATGACCAAAAATGTCATATGTATAATATATATATTTTTTTTTGAATACTTTGAAACATTACAGTCTAGAACCTTAATGGAATCAAACAAAAGTTAAAGATGGCAAAATATCACACAACTCTTGTACTCACTTGTGTGTGTCTGTGGTGTTTATTGATGAGAGAAAGAGAGAGAGAGAGAGAGAGAAAGAGCTGCTCACAGCTTTGCCATGAAGCAACTGTCATGTTTTGTGTTATGATTTGAGGCTAAAACATTTTTTTTTTGGACGTTTATGAAACCGTGGCAGCACAAATTAAAACATGGCGAGCCGCCACTGTGGAGGTAATTAATGGTAAACACTGCGCTCACCTTGAAGCCACCTGCAGCAGAATCAGACGGTGCCGATCAAAGTGAGTATCTGTAGATATTAGGGTGACGCGTCTTGTAAAATGCTTGGTGTACAACACTGCAAATTGTTGTTGCAAATTAAAAAAAAAAAAAACACAGTGGCATCTCTACAGTCAACTTCACTGCTTTTCATTCCCTCTTTTTTTTACTGTAACATTTGGGCAACTTATATCTCTTTAAATCACAGCACATTTAAACGTATACAAAACAAAACCTTGTGCTCCTCCACCAGCAGCGACTTTCAGGCATGTCAGCAAACCCGCTCCACGGCGTCTTCCAAATCTAAAAACTCCACGACAGCTGGGAACAAATTGCTTCCATTGTCTGTCGCTGTTGCACAGACTTTGCAGTGTGGATGTGAAATTCAGCGTTGTTGAATGAGACTTATTTTGCACAGTGCTGACATTGTGTGTGGTGCCCTTGAATTCTTTTCACGTGACATCGCTGCCAACTTTCTCTCCGGCGTCCCTGGCTGAAGGGATTTCTATGGAACTCTCTTGAATCGCTGGCCATTTGTCTGCTGCTGTGCTTCTGGATTGAAGTGTTTGGGTTCCTGCAGCCTTCCTTCTGTGGATTCCTTTTTAATATTTGCTGCGTCGTCATTTTTCTGTACTCTGGCATTTTCCACCCAATGATTCCTTCTGTTGTCATATCGAATACGGCTGCACACATACGGACACTGTAATTATATGTATTTTATATGTTTTTTTAACTTAATGTATATTTCTCTATTCTCTGATCCATTCTGACTGCACTTTAAACCAGGTAAAACAATCCTGTGTTTATTGTAATATTTGGCAAATAAAACCCATTCTGATTATTAACTTTAAAATCAGTGCATTTACCAAGATTCTAGATTCAAGAATGTATTTATCTCATACACAACAATTACAGAGCAAAATTGCAAAGTCAAAGAAATGATCAAGTCTCAGACTTCTCTAACTGTGCTAAAAATAAACATTGCTCTTACCAAAAAGTAACAAGCAAGGCACTGACATTTTGTAGTTAACATTTTTAAATAAGAATAAATAAAAAATACAATAAAATATAGAATAAGCTCTTTTTAATTAGAAACAATTATGTAAAATCAAAATGTTCTGGACACCTTGGTGTAACCCCCACCGAGTTACCTTTTTGACCCCACGGGCACCTGTAGGTGCATCCTGTTTGCGCATGCTCAGTGAGTGTGACCTGAGAGATAGAGATGCAGATGTGCTAGCATGTAACCTGTATTGAAACGGATAGAAGTGGACAAAAAATCATAAAATAAAGGAAAACTTGTGAAGAAAGTAAGCAAAGACGACTGTTTCCGGATGTTGAAGTGGAGTGGATGTGTTTTTTTCCCTGTGGAAACTCCGGTGAGTGATTGACGATGCTAATGCTGCTAATGACGAAGCTATGCGCTAGCTTGATGCAGTCTGTCAGATTCACGTCATTAAAAAAACAATTTAAAAAGTGAAATATATATGATAATATTTATGATATAGAGAAAATATAGAATATAATAGAGACATATGAAGAAAAAAATATATATATACGTGTATATTTAATATCTATGTCTGAGTAAACCTGAATACATTTTAATAATCCTTAATAGGAAACTGTGAACAGATACATAGCTATTTAATTAAGAACATTGAAGTTAATTAATAAGTTAGTGAGCAACACTGTGAATAACTTGCTTGTTTTATTTGTTATATATGTGCAGACTGGTTTCCAGCTTCGACAGTGCGGCCAGCTACTTCCAACTCCAGTGGATTCATCTCGGGATTCCAGGTAAGAAATTGTGCTATCACTTAACCTACCGGGTATTAAATTTTGTATATTTATTTCATTTTATTTGGCCATTTGGTAATAATCTCAGCACCAGTGCTACATTAAAATGACATTGGAAAAGCAAAAAACAAAAAAGCATTACATTACAACACATATTTCTAGGAGCCTGCATAAAACTTAAACAGTTGGTACAGGTCCTTTTTCCTGTGGTATATATGAAATATCACATCATACATTCATTGTAAAATTGTAATTATATCCTAATTACTGTCAATGCACACTTTAACTGTATCTGATTGTAATTATTCAAAGTTTGCAATGCCGTTTATATAGAAATCTGTATTCCAGCTGGAGACAACAGTGAGAACTTATTGATACCGCTTTCATCGCTTCACGTGTCAGCCGAAGGATCTATACCACCTTAATCATCTCATGCTGGCTTTCGACTGCACACTTTTAATTACCAATCTGAGGATTGGCGTGTGTGCTTCTCTGCGAAGGAGTTGTTCTCCAAGATGCAATTACCGAGACAACCGATTGCTTCAACATCATTAGGCCGCGCACGGGTTTTGAAGAAACAACTCGGATTGTTAGCTATATCACCACCTGCCTTTTTAATTTTTTTCAATAATGAAGGAAGAAATGAACTTTGAAATATCAGTTAAGAATCAATGAAGGCAAGTTTTGTGCAAAAACGAAATAAGAAAAAAAAAATTGTTTACTCTTCTGTCCTTCAGCTCATATCGAATCTGGATTTTTCTCTGGTGATTATATTTAGTTTTCCTTGCTGCATTTGTCTCTGCCAATCTTTAGGAATACTGTGCAGACATCTGGATGCTGTCAGCAGTATCTGATGCTCACTGAAGATGCAGGCCAGACAACTGGATGCATGTTAAAATCCATCCATGCATGCATGTGCTTTGTATGTAAGAATGAGAGATCATCACAATTAAGGATCATAAAAAAAAAACAGTCGTCCAAGCAGTGACATTTGTCAGGATGTGAAGAGCTAAAATGTTTAAATGATGGAATTTATTGTTTCATCTCTGTTCCACTTCTTTAGTTAATTTCCCCCTTTGAGGCCTAGTTTCTTTGCAGTCCTGGTGTTCGGCACTACCAGGCCAGGCTTTATTATACAATTCAATAATTACACTAACATGACCATGATGGTGCGGTGTCCTCAAAGTGATCATTTGCAAGATTTTTTTTATTTTATTTAAAACACGCCACTCTCTCTAATCCACTCACAAATGAGTAAACATGAAACAGGTCATTTACGTGTAGAGGCCTCTTCTGACTGTTACCTATTTCCACCCCTCCCCCCCACCCCCAGTGGAAAGTGGCTCCAACCATATGGTGAACATCAACAAGTGGAATATCTTCTGGAGCCATCGGGGGGGAGCGGGTGGAGCTTATGAGCTCGGTTCATTAGCCCCAGATGAACTCTGGAGGTGAGGCAGATACGTGGCAGATGTACACCGGGTGTGATTTTTTTTTTTTGTTACGTCGCGTGGCAACCGTGAGTTTGGTTGGAATTGAATAATTGTTTGTTTTTTTTCTAATTATAGATGTTGTAAAACCACGGCTCAAGCCACAGTCTGTTCCCGGGCTCCCCTTGGAGAGGATGGAGTAATTGAGTGTAGCGCACCACGGATTAATGACACGGTGCTCAGCAACTTGGCAACTAGCACTTATTACGACTGCCTCATTGTGTGTGTGTGCGTGTGTGTGTGTGTGTGTGTGAGGACAGATATGATGGGATGAAATGATCCCAGTTTTCTCACTTAAGTGCAAAAAACTCATTTCTGGCCTCACTTTGTCGCGGGACGTCCCACGAGGCGAGACCCTAATTACCAGCGTCATCCTCCGTTTTGGAAAAGTTCTCTGCCTTTTGGGGACCTGAAACATCCCCAAAAATCTGTCCCATCCCGTCTCTCTTCAGGGGGACCGTCCCGCTCTTTCTTTCGGTACTTGGTCAGCAGCTGCTGGACGTATTGATGTATTTTCAAGGACTCAGGAAGTCCGCACCGCCGTGCTTTTTTATATTTTGTGCTAACTCGACGGGCTTGAACCGGTGCTCTTTTGTATTTAGATGACGCATGCCATCGACTGGCCTTCAAAGCCACTCAAACGTCATTCTGCAAACTGCTGCTTCTGCACATCCGACGTCCTGAGGAACTCTTATTTTGTATTCACCCTTTTTTTTTTGTGCCATCGCTGCTTCCTAGGTATCTTTTGAATGCGAGGGTTGATAGGAGGTGTCTCTAATTCCTGAGTCCTCCACGCATCGCGTCCAAACGGCGACCGGTGCCAACACTAACCGGAATCAATGTTTACACTATTTCCTTTTAAGACACTCTCCTTGGAGAGGCTCATCTCCTCAAGTCTTGGCTCGGAGCTGCATCTTTAGCAAAAGCTGGCACCATCTGTGACTGGCATGTGCAAATCTTTTTATGGATAACCAGGACAGAAAAAATGGTGGCTTAGTTTGTAAAGAGACACATTTAAATTAAAATATAGATACATTAAGTGCACTGCATGTGAGTGTGCAGTTTTTCTTGCATGCGTGCACCTTACATCATTATATTGCATTTCATTGCATTATATTATATTATATTATATCACATTACATTACACTGCATTATATCATATAACATTACATTACATTATATTTTAAATAACATAGTATTCCGTGCATGCCAATACAAGAATCAGAAGTGCTTGTACAATTCTGGCAAATAAGATTCATGAGTGTCTTTGTGGTTCATTGAAAATGGAAATGCAGCGATGCCTTCGACGAGTATTTTGATTGACACATGTTCCACAGAGGCGAGTGATTGTTCAGTGGTCAAGAGAGATTGATGTTCCGTCACCACGGTGATAGATGATGCCGGTGGGACAAGCTAACCCCGTGGATCTAATATAAAGAAAAGTGACATTGGAAAAATAGCTTGACTGTAAAATGTTCGTTTGATGGAAATTGGTCCCGGATTGTTTTCATCATCTCCTCCATGGAGAAAAGTCACATGACCGAGGTTCCTGACTTCACTTGAAATAGCAAAGCTGAAAAATCCCAAATACATTCAAAATAATAACTCATTGTGTCTCTTTAACCCTGAAGAGACTCCACAGGTTGTGATGTAATAGCTCTCATGCATTGAAGCTTTCTCTCGAGTCCAAAACTTAGAGCGTACCAAGTGCGTTCTTGGAAAAAAAAACAAAAACACAACTCCTCTCACATTTTTGTTATACTAACACAACCGAAGCCAACTTACTGGGTTACGCTTAAAAGCAGCTCAGACACTACTATATTCCTCCAGGCTGTAGGAGAGCAGCCATCTGTGAGGGGTAGTAAATGCTATTGAAGCATCACTGAGCAAATACATCCAAGTTGGGTTCTTTTTTTTTTTTTTTAACTCAGGGATACAGTCCATGCTCCACTGACAATATACACGCTGTGGATCTGTGATAGCTATTTTTTTTTTATAGAACAGTGAAATGAACACTGTCCTTGTTGTTCTGGCTGCCTGCTCAGAAACTGTAACTCTGTAGTCAATCCCATCTGTGACATTTCAGTTTGCCACTGATCGCAAAATGATGACTGGAAAGATGGATTTTTTTTTTGTGCAAAATAAATTTTTATCATACAAAAGTAAAAAAAAAAAAAAAGAAAAGATAAAATCACAGTAGATCAGGCTTTTCCTGTTATCCCCTCTCCACGCAGTCGAATATCGAAATATTTCATCCTAAAACTCTATTATAAGAGTTAAAAACATAAAATAAATGAACTGTTGATAAAACATGAATCTTTTAACCCTTCATACGTTTCCATAAAACCTCACCTTGAATCTGCAGGACAGTCTGAAAAATGGATTCAGACACATCTCTGATGAAAGGAATTTTGCTGCGGCTTTACGAGGGGGATCAGAGGAGTGAGGTATAGCTAATGATTGGTTATTCCACGAGCTATGATTGAAAAGTCGGAGCAGGTGATTAGGATCAAGCTTTATCTAATATTCAGCATATTAGCTGCTTGATAACGTGTAAGCTGAAAGCTCCTGTTATCGTCTTCAGAGGTAATTATTCACTTCCAGCGTGTCTGACTGGATCACTAACAAAGCTGTGGTGTCCTAATCCAGGTTCTGCCTGTTCCGGGGGGGGGGGGGGGGGGCAAAGAAAGAAAAAACGGGGGGGCGCATACGAAGTAAAATCCCAGGATGCATCACCTGCCTCAATCTGATCATTTGGCCAAACAACGAGAAGTATCAAAAATGTGAGTATTAGGAGTTAGATATTTGGGATTATGATGTTACATTATTAATATTATTGTATTAACTCAACAAATATTTGTTTGTGACGTGAAATATCCTCCTGCAGCTCTGTTGCTAGGTGACGGCCATGAAGGCGGTATAATCAATCAATCGGAATTTATTGATATTGCATTTTTCATTCAGGCATGAAGCCGCATTTAGTGCTTCGAGTACAGAAGTGAAAACTGCCACAATCTCACCCATGTTGGGTTGTCGCTTCATTTTTGTCAAGGCAGAACTGATTGAATGGATCATAACTAGCTGAGATTTAGTGTACAGAAGGGAATTGCATCATGGGAAATGTTTGCATTAGAGCAGAATGCGGTACTTGCTTGGATAAAAAAAAAAAACGACAATGACAACAAATACCGGGATTTAGACACAGAAGAGCCTGATTGTTTTTCCAAAACGGTGCACATGCCTTTTGAAATCTCAACAGCTCTCGTTTCCCAGCGCTACATCTGATTCTGAAGCGCAACAAGTCCACAGTACAACGACAACAACCTATCAGACTCAGACAATGTGGAACCTTCCTGCTGAGCTGCTCGGTGTGAGAGACGCACTCCAGGAGGAAGATACACAAACCAGAAGTAAAGATTGACCTGACAACCATCACGATCAATAAGCCTTTTTATTTCCTCCGCCTCTGCAGAGAATAATGAAGCAAAAATCATTTTCAAAACTCAAACCATTGATTTTGTTTTCTCCCAACGTTAAACATGTTTTTAAAAAACACAATGAAACTGAACTCCAAATAATGTGTGTGTTTTTTTTACCCATTTACCCAATTTCCAAGGTAAATGTGATGATTTAATATAAAAGCCACAGAAAACCTGCAGGATTTAGTGGATACACATTTCACTTTGATTTGTTAAATTATGTACTTATTACCCCCCCCCCCCCCTCCCCTCCCTCCCCTGTGCGTAGTGTAATTTACTGGGCAGCATCAGTGTGTCAGTGTCTTTGTCAAAAACACTCTGCTGCATTATTATCATTATATATATATTTCCAGTGGAGAGGAGCACGAGTCCAGCTACATTAGCCCCAGATGGAGTCGTGGTGTCCTGGCACAGACGCTGTTAAAGAGCCCAGTTTCCCAGGGGGTCAACTATTCTCTGGGTGAGCGGCTCACAGAGTGACAAAAACCACAACAAGAAAAACCTCACTTTTGTCTGACCAAGCTGAGTTATGAAATGTCAATTTAGTTTTATTATTTATAGGAACAGATTTCAGTTTTTGCATAATTAAACGGAACTTAATGGTTATGTTTATGTTCAGCGTGAGTTGTGTAGTGTCTACCCACACACTGTGTGACCCCAGGGATGGTCGCACAACACCTGGTAGTATTTTGGGACATTTGTAACAGATGTGAGGGGATGCATCTCCTCCTCAGACTCACACTGACCCGGTCCTCATTTCCTACCAGCTGCTTTTGGCAGCCCCTCAAATGTGTTAAAAAAAAAAAACACATAACCTAAATCACAAATTGAAGTTGTAAATTGGAGGAGCATCTCTTTCCCGTAAATTGGAGCCCTGTGGATTAATCACATTTCCGCTTTAATGTAATCCTGGCACATGGTCAGTGACGGGAAAAGATTCCCAGTGCAGGGGATATGTATGAAAGTGTTTCTTCACATCTGACACCTGAGATATATACGATGAGCTGTGAGGAGGAGGGCAGTTTTAAGAAAATCATTTCCTGCAACTGAAAAAAAAGGCTTTTAAGCCTTTGGGAAATTTTAACCGACGTTGTTATACGGTAAACTAAGGCCCCTGGAACCACATTTAGTCCCAGTCGTGCTGCTTAAATACCTACGTAGGACCAAACTCTATATTTACAGACCTTTAAAAAAATAAAAATAAAACTATTATGAACATTAAGCTTCGAAAATGGAGCCACTTGACTGTGGAGGCTGGTCATTTACTGCTGGTGCTGCCTTCCAGTACAGAAAGGCTAAAAACAGGTCTGCTCGTTGAGGGTAAGAGCGATTTAATTTGTGTGTAACAACACTTGAGCTGCAATGGGATCTGCCTCAACCACATCCTGATTGTCCATTCTCTCAAAACTTGCCTATATGGCGCTATTATTCCAGCCGTCAAGGCTACTCAAGTGCCCTAAAGCTGCGTTCAGATATCTCTTATAAGATAATATTTAAGTTGTATTCTTTCTCTGTTAATGCAAAGCACACGCTTTCAAAATGGATGCAATAAGGGCTCGTTCATTTCAGGACCAATAGCACAAAGCGGCAGAGTGCTGGTAAGTGTTATCGGACCAGAACGGGCAGAATCCGGATCTGACAACAAATGAAAGTATTGATAGGATTGATTTAGAAACGGGGGTGTCAAACTTGCGGCCTGCGGGAAAAAAAACGGCCCACCAGAGGCTCCATTCCGGCCCCCGGGATGACTTAGCAAAGTGTAAAAATGGCTTATTGTACTCATTATTTTTCTTAAGAAATGGCAAGTTGTTCATAATTTTAGCTAATTAAATTGATTTTTTTTCAGAATATTCTGGCCCCTTGACCTTGCATTGTGACCTCATGCTGTGAATCGTCTCCTTCTCACAAAACAAGGCGATCCAGGAGACGTGTTGCAGTGTGAGGAAAGGTCGGGATTCACACCTTGTCCTCCTTCTCCTGCTGCTGCTGACCCAGTTCGGGTGAGTTATACCGGTGCTCCCTCCTCCCATGATGCACTGGGACTCCAGGGACGGCAGTGTGTGGTTGGTCCACCGCTTCAATCCAGCATTAACTTTCTCGCTATCCACAGCCGCTGGACGACGGCCATCAAGTTTGTACATTAATCGTGGTCACCAGAGGATGGCGGTCGGCAAAAGGGACTTTTTTCTATTTTTTTTGTTAAAGTGAAATTTTGCATGGGCTCAAAGTGAATGCACGGTGGAATAGCATTAGAAAATGACACCATCTGTCCTTATTTTGGTCCCATACAAACTTTGCTTTCCTTATGTTATCCTCTTAATTTATAGCACGCGTTTTTGTTCTGGAATAAGAGGAGGAGGTTTTAAAAACAATTACAGTTTCCTTTCTCGTCCGCGAGATCATTCTGCCTTTTTCCATTACAGAATAAATAAAAAATACACGTTCATGTTCATTTGAATGCATATTCTTCTTATTGCTTGTAATGCTTTTTCCTTCTTCTCCTCCTTTCTCCCCAAAGTGCTGTAGATTTGTTCCTTAGGTCTTCTGAAAAAATACCTTGTTCCCCACTTGCTTTTCCATTTATTTATTTTTTGTCTTTGTGCATGTTGCTTCTTTTTTTTTGCCTGTTTACCTGTTTGCAACTCCAGCTGCTGCGGAGATTACATCCTTCACCTTCCCCTCCTCCCATTCTTTGGTTGTCTGGAGAATTCCAGGAAAGGTGAACTCTTTAATTATACCCTCTGAGCCAATAACAACTCCTGCTTTGCTTCCTCTCGCCATATAAAGAAAGAAAATCGAAACTTGTGAAATGTTGAACCCATGTTTCATGTGTGCAGATATCCATGGTCTCCAGAGGATACGTCACGCGCAACGCATCAAGGTAATCCCCTGACATACTCGTACTATTTCTCTCTGTTGGAATGTTATGGATTTGTGTATAACGGGAATCTGATCTAGGGACATCCTATTTATGAGCTCGGACTAAATCTCAGTATTTGACTCTTTATTCAGGAAGCGGTGGGACCTATAACCCAGGAAACATCATGTGTCTGTGATTGCGGCATCATTTTTTTAAGGTCTCAGAGATGCCTTTTTATTATAATATCCATTAAACCATTTGCATCTCTACATTTTAAAGATTACACATAGATATGACTTCTCGAAGAGACATCCTCTGTGCTGCACTCGCACACAGCGAAAGTGCAAATTAATAGGGACGACATGCAAGTGGCCTCATTATGTCATTAAAAGCCCACAGTTCCAGGGGCTCCTGAAGGCATCCTTCCAGGGCATATATCTGCTTTATTGGGGCGTCTCTCTCTCTCTCTCTCTCTCTCTGTCTCTGTCGCACGCCCACACAGGGAGCCATCACTGTGCTTTGTGAGCATCACGGCCCGTTGTCAGAGCCTCCTGTAGCCAGGGAGTCGTCAAGCCCGCACAGCCTCCACGAGGCAAACACTGGGCGAGGGGGTTGCGGGGGGGGGGGGGGGGGTTGGGGGCTTTAATCTGTTAGATGAAATATTCACTTCCACGGCCACGAGGCACTTTTATTCACTCTAACACCTGGCAGCGTGTTGTAGCTGGATGTTGCTGAGGCGTGTGTTTCTTTGCACAGTGATTGCATTAAGCGATGTTGTGAACCTCGGCCTTTTGAGGATGCATCGCAGGTTGGCGGCCTCGTCTCTCTCTCGCTCTCTCTCTCTTTCGGGCGGTCAGAGGGCCCGTTTGAATAAAAAGGAACAGGCCGGGGAGGTTTTAAAAATAAAATTGACAGCAGCGCACCTTACTGAACCATGACTTGAATGTTTAAAGGGTGGCGGCGTTTTTTTTTTTTTTTTTTTTTTCTTCTTTTTGTGAGAGGCTGGGGAAATCTCTCGCCCTCAAAAGTGCAGCCAAGTACACCATCTCCTCACTAGGTATAAATATGAAACAGGGTTGGTCCCTTTGGAGGGGCTCTGCGTGGAGTTACTTGCAGCTGTTGTTGTAGTTTGCGTCAGAGGTGTGTTGGGTTGTGGCGCACGAGGGGAAGTATGTTTATTTGCTGGCGCATTTTTATCTTTTTATAAGGATATGCTGAGTTTTTAGGATTCATTTCCGCAGAACTCGGCTTCAGCAGAAAAGCTCTACAGATGATAGAGACTCCTAAGACTGGGAAGGAGGGGGAAAAAAACTGCATAGGAATCGAAGTGTAATGAATTTTCAGCTCCAGAGACACACTTTTTTCAATTTTTTCTTTTTTTTTTTTTTTTACAACTCTCATTTTTTGAGTGTGCCTTGATGGATGGCCTTATCTCAAACAAATAACAGCCATGTCAGAGACTTGTGATGTACAATATGTAGGTGGGTCTCAAATTACTCGCGTAAATCAATACTTATCAAATCCTGTTATCACCTTGAGACCCCATATAAAATCTTTGTGTGTGTGTGTGTGTGTGCGCGCGCGTGTGTGTGTGTGTGTGTGTGTTTCCTCAAATGCAGAGTGAATCTGCTGCAGGGGCCGGAGTTTTATTTAGAGGAGAAAAAGGGCTGCTTGTTTTCATCAACAACAATGCCCGGGGCCAGCAGGTCAGTGTTAGCAGGGACCGCGTTAGGAGGAAATAGGGCTCTGGGTTTTTAATGTTACACTTAGAATCCAGCCTGTATTTTTTTTTTATTTTATGTGTGCACACTTCCTCCTTGACACCTGCAAAGCAATGAAATCCTCCCCCTCAGGGAGCCACCTCTCCTCCTTAAAATGTGTCTGTGTAATAATGTATGTGAATGTTATTAATGTAAAATGAATAGTGTATTATCGACAGTACGTTTTACTAATGTATTTTAATATTATATATCACCTTATTCAGTACTAGCATTAGGATTATGTTTTAGCTCTAGTTTTCTTGTGAGGTAATACCTGCTATTTATTAAAATGACACAGTGATATCTTCTACGAAAAAAGAGAAAAACAGAGGAGGGAGAGAGCTAGAGAGATAGGACTTTGTCCCAGGGGGTTTTCAGGGACCCCGGACGCCCTGGTCTTGGTCCCGTGTCGCTCGGACATAGGGAATAGGGTGAACGTTTCAGGCGTACAAAAGTATCTCACACTCTCACTCACCTCCCGGTGTCTGAGCGACATGGGACCAAGACCGGCGTGTTCGGGGTCCCTTATCCCCCCCTCCCGGACCAACTTCCATCTCTCTAGCAGTGACCCTTCACCAAAACATAAATCTATATGGGTCAATTTTGAACCATAACACCAAAGACGTTACTATAGTTAATGATATCATTTCAAACATTTAATTCAATTCTATTTCAATATTAAGAGTGAATTTAGTCCCATTGTTTACTTGGAAAATAAGTGGTGTCATGTGTCACAGGTCCATAAAATAAAATGACAACAGGATTGTATGTTTATAAATGAATGAAATGTTAGTTATGTTATGGTAAAAAACCATAGTCGTTGTTTTTGTTTTTCAGTGTTAAAATGGGGGTGAAAATTGACCCAAAAATAGTGAACCCAGGGGATAATTGAACTGCTACAGACACAGCAGTTGTCTTGTCAAAGAGACGCACATGTCGCCTCATGTCCGAGGACACCAGAGGTCAAAATAGCTCTCCTTTTCAAAAAAATATATCCAATCCTTTTTTTTTTGACCCTTTTGTTACATCAGATGATTGCTTCATTGCGTCTCAGCCCACTTATATACTTCCAGCTAGTGGTTTACGCTCCAGTAATTCCTCAGTGGGAAATGGGTGAGTCTTCATCCTTGTGCATTCTGACCACCTCTGCTTTTTTTTGCATTTCTTTTTCCAAATGTGCCTTTCTGAGCTTAAGGAAAAAATAAAATAAATGGACACGCTAATTTGGAAATATGAGCTTAGTGCACATCCACTTTGGGATTTTGCTTCCAGGCAACAGACAGCCTAAAAATGGATCCACAACCCTGGGCCATTTATTTGATTGGCACAACACAGTGACATATAAAGTGTACTCTTTCAACAGAAATGAAATTTCATCCATGTTTGCAATTTCATATCATTTAGTTTTAGGGGACATACATAAGTGGCGGAAGAAAGCACTTTGGTTAAAGAGAGTCAATAACTTTGCACAACTGCAATTGCACCTTGGGGGTAATATCACACCAGCTGGAAAAAGAAAAACATAAGTGGATATTTATTGAGTAGCTGTCACCGGCTCATATTTTTATTGAAAGTATTATGGAAAGAGCATTAAAAAAAAAATCTAATGGCCTTTATACACGTGTCTGTCCCACACTGACTGCATGAGGAGTTTTGTCCAAACATTTGCGTCATAACTTTTCATTTTCTTCCAACATATTTGACCTTAATGACAGAAAATAATAATAAAACCTCTAAATGCCACCCCCCCCCCCCCATACAACAGCATGCATGTCGACAGAAAGCGGATTCTCTCCAGGGAGCTGATTAGACGGAAGTTGAGAGATGAGTGGCTCACCTGGCTCACCATTTGGGGGACAAACACTTAGATAGGGCTCATAATGAATAGAGCTGGACGGGGATATTTGAATGTCATCTCCACCTCCTGAGACACTTCCAATTTGGCACTGTGTAATAATAATGTCAGGGAAGAACCCGTGAACTTGGTGTGTGTTATCACAGGGAAGGCAGCGCTAGGGTTATTATATATCTCTGGGGCAAAAAAAAAAGATTGAAAAAGAACGATTGAGTCAGAAAAACTAAAGACATCGTCTTTTCCTGCAAAACCAAAAAATCATGTCAAACACTTTAATTTAAGAAAAATCGTCAAAGCTCTTGTGTATAGCTTCAAATTTGCTGCAGCTTTACCAGAGTGCAGGTTTGGAATTTTTAAGATTCCTTCAAATTCTCACATTTTCTTTTGTTTCCCTCCACAGGATGCAGCGTGACTGTGTGTGTGTGTGTGTGTGTGTGTGTGTGTGTGTGTGCGTCCGCCATCGTCTCCGGTTCTGCTCCCCTGACAGGTGAGGCGCTCATTGGCAGTCAAGCCAGTCTATTGTCAAAGATATCATTATGAATCCTCTTTTAGAGCCCTGACAAGTCCTCCATTATAAATCCCTGCCACCTGCTGCTGGGGAGAATATGGCCCTGTCACCTGAGGCCAATCTTCCAGCCGCTCGACATTTCAGTCCATGTCCCAGTGCAGCACTGACCTGCTAATGGCTTTTTTTCCACCCGTATACACAATGTGGGAAGGCCTGTTAACAATATGACAATTTGATGGCCTGCGTTTTATTTCTTTATTTCTTTATTTCTTCCCAAATGGCTACAACAACAATTAAATGAGCATTCTTCCTGATTCTGATACACAAAGATTAAATGGAGATTGACAAAAAAATAAATCAATAAAAATACTTTTATTGGGGAATAAATGTGTTAAATGCGCCAAAGCAAAAAAAAATGGAGCTGGGGTTTGTAATGGATGGAGCTGTACTTGGATGAAGTTATTTCATCTTTTCAGGAGCTAAAAAAAAAAAAAAAGTCCAGCATGTGCCTGCCTGACTGTCTCTTACTGCACATTGCTCAGCCGATGCTAGATGGCAGGTTGGGCCGGCGTGATCTATTACCTGGGTGTCTCAGGGAAAGCTCAGCCAGGAGCTCCAGTATCTTCCTGCACCTAGTATCCTCCAAATAGAAAGAGGTGAAAATGTATTTTGTGCGTATTTCATCTCCCATTTAATTATTAATGTTTGATTATTTCTAGTGTATAACAACACGCTCTGCTGCTATGGTATATTCATTGTATGCTGTTAAAGTCATACAATAGTCATTGTGACACATTGTTGGGTTGTCAGCCTATTAGCAAGCTCACAGTATCACAATGTCTCTTTAACTTGAGAACATTCAGGCATGTTATATATATTTATATATATATATATGTATATGCCTGTGTGTGATTGTTCTCAAGTTAAAGATGTGTTAGGATATCAACAGCAGCTCCAATGTACAAGCTGGAGACACCTTCACAAAGGTGAGAATAAATGCTCTTAAAGAAAAAATATGCGTGTGGGTATGTTTTTTGTATTTAAAGAACCGAGTCAGACATATCTCTTAATTTCCTCGCGTAGGGAACAACGCGCAAACAAAATGAGTTGGTGAAGGTACATAATAGACGTTGTTGTGGGTTCGACAGGCCACTTTCATTGTGGTATAATTAAACCGCTTTATTTCATCTCGTTCTCATTCTCACTTCAAATTCAGCTCTATTGTTATTCTCTATCGGTCCATGCATGCTCCATAAATGCAATATGTAATAGTCATGTTTATTTTCACTCGCAGTATTCAATTGTAGATTCAATATTTGAAACATATCTTTATTATTATTATTTTTTTTTTTAATGCATCACTGTGTTCCCCCAGCTTGTCTCCCGACTTCAACTCTAACCCAAACAAAAACCCCGGGAACACAGCGGAGTGGGAAAAACAAAAAAACAATGGCGCTGACGCGGCCCAAACAAACGAGGAGGCAGAAGTCTGAAGTGGAGCGACGGCCGCAAACGCTGCAGGGAGAATTATGAATGAAGAGGAGATGCGTACGCCGGCGCACGGCGGTTCCAACCCACCGACTTGTCAACATATTCGATATGAGATAAGAGCCTATCTGCGCGCACCAGACACACGGGTAATTTAGACTACAAAGGGAGGCAGTAAAAAGATTTCTGCTGCCTACTGGATCATTTAGATAAAGGGTGGAAGCAAAAAAAAAAAAAAGCTTAAAAAAATAAACTTTGAGATGACTTTTCTTTCACAAACCAACTGTTTTATTCGGCCTTACTATATATAATTGTTTTATTTTATTGAGACGCTGCATGTTGAATATGATATGAAGATATAAAAGCTTATTTTGCCTCAGATTTTTTTCTTTTTTCTTTTTCTCTAAAAAGCATCCTATTTTGAACTCCTGTGCTCGGTGGATTCTTTCCCTCTCTAGAAAAATGGTGCATTTGCCAACCCTGATCTTGAGATCTGCATATTTTGCTTTTTGTCATTATAATGCTCAGGGTTCACATCTTTGAAAGGGCCAATCAGAGCCATTCGACAGCTCTCTGGGTGTCACATCAACGCCACCTGTCGGGGGTTCGCCGATGTCAACTGTGCGATCTTTGCACTTTGATCCGAATGAGTTGTGGGTGGAAATGCGTGAGCTCGCTGTGGCCTTCACGGAGCCTTTTAGTTTTTCCCCTTTTACTCTTTCTGTGTTTGGCATTGACGAGCAGAGAAATAAATAAAAACGCTGTCTAGCAACAGCCATGAAAGACTGGAATTGAATGGAATTAAAAGAAAACTTGCAGTCTTCTGTGAAAACTGCATTTACCTGTGATTTGAACTTTTTATTTATAATTTGGGTCAATATTTCTATGGATAATAATAATATTAAGAATAAAAATAACATTTTAAAATGAAATCTGTGAGTAACATCTGCAATCAAATGATGAATCGTTTGGAAACACATGTTCTTAACCACTATAATCAGGGGTTCAAATTTAAATCAAAATGATATAGAAAAAAACATATGGTTGCACATGCACATTTAAAAAAGGTCAAACATATATTAAATATAAAATACATGGATATGTTACTCCACTATATGGTGACATGATATTCACAAGCTGGCATGAAAAGAAAGCAACCTAAATCTCACCGAAAGTCAAAGTCAGTGACTGTTTCTTTAAGACACGCCCATCCGGAGGCGGAGCCTCTGCTGAGCAGCTCAACCCTGACACCTGTGTCACTCCTCAGGTGCCATGCGTTGGCAGCTTCTGGAGTGTGTGACCATGGATTTTATGTTCTACGCATCTTCAAGGTAGGCTGCTGTTTTTTTTTTAATGATACCTTTACTTCCCCAGCTGTTGTTGAATGATATCATAATTGATCATTTTTGGCGTAAAATATTGATTGAGCCTCTCACAGAGTGTGCTTTGTTTGGTCATGTTTTTTTTTTTTTTTTTTTTTACCAAGGTGGCCATTTTCATATGATGTGGGCAGATCTGGTGCCAGTTGTGGTGTGTTTTAAATATATATATATATATATATATATATATATATATATACACACACACATTTCATTCATAGTGTGTGAAATGCAGTGTTGATAACTTTTCACGTCAAACCTGTCATGTTACCGGCAACATGTGAAAGATTATTTATATGTGGAAAAAGTCCCGGGGTGTTTTCTTTGTGAGCTTCCACTACCGCGTGTGTTGTGGTAATTTGAAATTACTGTAATTTGTACATGTTGATGCATCAGTCAGAGTTTCTCTACTGTGGAACTTTTTGTTCCACCTCTAATTGACTGTAGTTTTTTCATCTCTATTTATCCAATGTTGCATTTGTCTGCTATAATTATTATTTTTTTTTCCTGTCAAGAACTATTTTGTTAGTACTTGCACTGCATTTAAATTTCCCTTTTTAGTGTGTTGATGATTCTCCCCATTGGTTTTAGTTCTGCAGTGTTTTAGTTAATTGTTTTTTTACATCGGCACATTGTGTTGTTAGAATCTGATTTGTGCATCACCCGGGTGGTTTTGTGGGTTTAGTTTGACCCAGATTGAGGCATGTGAAGCCTTGTGAAACAAACAATCCTCTTTCTTGTACTTCTGCCATGCTTGACTCCAGTGTGAAAACCTTTTTCGTATCTTGTCAGCTTCCATCTCTTCACCACAGCGTCACTTTATGTAGGGATTGTCTCTAATAAAGCAGAAAATCTATAAAAATAACCCTCCAAAGGAACATTTTCCTCAATGCTAGGGGCGTTCCTCAGGCAAGAAGCACTTCTGGGATTTTTTCTTCAAAAAGTGACACATATATGTTAAGACTCATCCAATACAGAAACTAGATATATATATATTTTTTTTGTGAAGTTATGGTTTAACCTAAAATGAACATCTATTTTTTGTTATGTTAATCTGTCTTGTGGAGACCCTTACTGCCCTTAGACCCATTTTCGCGTACAGTTTAAGAAACAGGGCCATATTTCAGATGGATATTTCATTTTCTATCAAATATATATATATATATATTTTTATATCCACAAGTGATTTCCCTCGATTAGTTATTGTATGTGTTACTTCCTACTCAGAATGTAGAAAAAAAAAAAAATGTATGTGTTGCCTAAAACACCAAATGTGAGCTGCAGCTTGGCAAACCATTGTTGATAAGAAGTGAAGTTATTATATGGCGGGTGGGGGAGGGTGGGGGGGGGGTGTTAGTTCAGAGATGACCCCGTCTCTCTGTGAAACTCACAGACCTGTGGAACTGAGAGAATGCGGCAGAATGGTGAAATGACAAACGTACTGTGGCTCAGCTGTGGATGATGATACTCATTTCTTTTGTTGTGTTTTTTTTTTTTGTCTGTGGCCTTTTGTTGTGATGAACAGGCTGTTGGATTCTGCAATAACACAACATTGTATGAAACGACATAATGGGACGTGTATGAGTCAATTTTGACGATGATAATAATAATTTCAAAAATGGGGTCACTCTGTGTTGGTGCAGAAAATGCATTTAATAATATACTGGTATTAGTTGTTCTTTTTGTTGTTGCCTGCTTTGATTATATGTGTATGGATGAATCCAGGTGAGATGTAATCCAGGCTGCATTTGTGATGCACCTGAAGCTGGTGGATCATTTTCAGACTTAAAAAAAAAAAAAAAAAAAAAAGCTAGAATAGATCGTAACCACATCCTGAGGTGTTGTGATCACATTTGTGTGTGCATGCGTGCGTGAGGGTGTGTGTGTGTCCTTAAAAGCAAAATAAATCTGTGCATTTCACTCAGTGTAACTAATAGACTTTCACGTGTAGTGCAGCCCACTAATGGCCATAAACAGGCCCTTTTACCCCAGCCAGGCCACATCAATACCCCCCTCCCCTTCAATTTTATTCATTATGTGTTTGTGTGTGTTTGTGTGTGTGTGTGTGTGCGTGCGTGTGCGCGTGTCCATTAAGTCACTTCTGACCAGCGCATGCTCCTGTGGATAGCTGAGATTTACTGGTCCACATATGGAGCTGTAAAGGCTTCAAGGCTGTTTGTACACCTCCTCACAACATCACTGTTTGCCTTAACATCCACATCGTGAAGGTTAACCACACATGCATATAAAAAAAAAAGGGGGGCACTTACAAAATCTTTATACGAAAATACAAGTTTTGTTTCTTTCTCGACAACGTTCCCCTCCTTCACCAACGCTTCCTTGGTTCAGGCGCGATGTCCTGTGGCAGGAGACATGTATTTTTTATTTTAAAGTTATTGAGTTGGATTCTTTATATTATTGAGTGGTTTCGGGGCAGATGAACATTTTTCTTCTGTGTTTGTGTATTGTATTTTTTATATATATATATATATATATATATATATATATATATATAGTGTAGGCTCTGGTAGAGTCATGGCCGATGTTTGCACGCTCCCCCTCTTGAGCGTTAACGATTGAGAATATTGCCTGGACGTGAATGTGCGCACACACACACACGTTCCGCTCTTTACACAAACTAAAAGCACACAACAGAGGGAGCGGGTCAACAAATTAACTCCGACAGCAACACAACACGGAGCATAAGGGCCACTTATCTTTTAACTGCGCGTCCAGCTCCTCTTTAATATCACAGCAGTGAATTAAAAAGTGATTCCTGCATCTCTGCATCACTGTGGTTTATATACAGGAGAAGGGAAAAAAAATAAGTGGGATGTGCAAATTAAATATGTGATATTGCTTTTTTTTTTTTTTTTTTTTGACGTAAAGTAGCGTCGGATAATTTTTGCAAATCAAAGCCTTAAAGAGGCAGCACTGTGTGTCTGGCTTTGTCAAACTCCTCTCCATCTGTATATGCCCTTATAGAGAAAAAACGTATAGATTAGGATGTGGCAAGGGCATAATTTCATTTGCTCTTGGACCACAGTCATGTTCACCATAGTGTGTGTGTGTGTGTGTGTGTGTGTGGGGGGGGGGGTTACTGGGTCCTTGGTGTATGGACGGTTTGTACTTGAAATCGTCTCCGTGGAACATTCAGTGGCGTGTGCTTAATGGAGCGTGATTAGAGTCACTTATCATCCTCAGCAGACACTTGTGGTTTGTTTTAAAATAAGGATCCAGTCATCCAGGGACTTTTTTTTTTTTTTTTTCCTTTTTTGTGCTCTCTGACTCAGCGTTTTGTAGCGATAACAGAACACCACTGTAGATGCCGGACGGTCCGTCTGGATTACTGCAGTCTAATCTGCATCTCGGCAAATAATCAGGCTGGAAATGTCATACAATAGTGTGTATAATATATATTCTGTTTTATTTTTCCTCCAGTTACAGTATATTATTGCCATGCTAATCAGATATGTTCACCAGCTCCCAACGGAAATGTTTACGTTGGCTCATTATCACTCACGGCCGAGGTACGGAGAGATTATTATCTTAACTTTTAGCCGTTTTAATATGAAATTTACACCTGTGGTATTTACATCCTCCAGGTTTATCCTTTCATGAGAAGAAAAGTAATTTTTGAGTCAATATTCTTGCACTAAAAGAAAAAAAATGCTAATTTTCTCTACTGTCGCTGAGATATCAAAACCATTTCTGGCTTTGGGCAAAATTTGGACAATAGGTGATGGTTATTTTTTTAATATTTTACCCATTGGCGGTTCCAGTGATCCAATATCCGATATTATTAATACATATACCCAATACTTTATGCTGGAACTTTAGTTCCCGATCTTTTTGTTAATTTAATGAAAAAATATATTAAATGTTCAATAAAACGTTGCTATACTGTTAAACAGGTGAAAGGCGTTTCTGCAGTATATCAAAGAACAAACATGTGACCATCTCAGTCCAATTAGCCGAGCTGTGTACTTCCAAGTGTGCATTTAAAAAAAAAAAACAAAAAAAAAAAAACACTTTCCTCTCTACTTGTGAGGGAATAAATTGAAGACACGCACACTCCCCCCCCCCCCCCCCCCCCCCCCCCCCCCCATCCATGATACATTTTTATCTCTCTCAAAAAAGCCAGTGAAAGATCCCTCTCTTCCCCGCGACGTGTCGCCGCATCACTCGTCTCCTCTTGATGAGGAAAGTTGCGCCAAACTCCTCGTGAAGTTGGTGGAGGATAAAGTTCTTCATATCCAACTTTTCCCTCCAACTCTGCTCCCATTAGACCCCGAAGAGGAGATAGCCATGAAATGTTCTCATTAAGGCGCTCTTATATATACATATATTCCAGGCCTGATCTTGTGCGTGCGTGCGTGCGTGTGTGGTTGTGTAATATTTCTGAGTAGAGGTGCAAGTGATCAACTATCACATGAGCAAAGCATTGATTGAGTTTCAAAAAGAGCTTAATGGCAGAGCAGGTGTATCGATGCGGGGAGAGGGGGCCGGGTGCCTCTTTTAAGGCCATCCATTGGATCCATGTCTCATTAAGCTGGCTATCGGGCTTCCAGATGGACTTTTACAGGATCACATTATAACTCCTTTTAAAATGGCCACGCGCAGCAGAAACCACTGGTTCGTCCTCCTTTTTGCATTGACTTGTATCAGATTTGAATTTGTTGCGATTTTATCATCACTGATAATGTCAAATTGCAGGAAATTGCATTATGCACTATGGGAAATGATGTAAATTGCCCTCAAAAAAAAAACATTGCACACAAATGGCTCCCTTTAGCAGCGTTGTTTTTCTGGCCTATGTCAACAAAAAGCTAATTGGAAATCAAAGCATTTCATTTTTAACCCAATTGCACAAAGCAGTGTCTGTCTCCAGTCTGTAATTGGTATCATGACAGTGACAGCCAGGCAGCAGCAGCAGCAGCAGCAGCAGCCTCCTCCATCGCAGACACCACACAGCCACAGGCTGTGAACTGCATCCCATTTTTTTTTTGGCCAGTGTCTCCTTATCTACAAACACGAACACAGTGCCGGCTGCTGGAACAGTCGGCGCAGGCCCAGTGCTACAGGAGGCAGGATGCTGAAAAGCTCCGCGGCTGCTGGGAGACGGAGGGGAAAAAAAAAAACGTCTCCAGACACACATGTGTTGATTGACCTTCTCTGCTTCCTTTTTTTTTTTTTTTTTCTATTTTGCATTTGAGATAATTAGCAAGGCAAGATCCAGCAAATCTCCAAAACACCTCTCCCCGATAAACAAAAATGAATTGGTTATCAAATGGAATCAGAACCCAGAAGAAAACGTGGACTCAGGACACAGGACTCTGAGAGCAAAAATGAAAAGAAAACTCTGAAAACAATCAAATGTGTCTAAATATCAGCAGACGAAATTCACATTTTCCAAATATATATTATAAAGTATAGAAAGAAGAAAAAAAAACTTTTACTAATACTTGAGCAATGTTTTTACATCTCAATAAGCTGAATCTGAGCGATCCTGTCTGAATAAATCACAGCATAGTTCACAGAGTAGTTCATGAACATCATAGAGATAATAATAATAGAGGTGGGCGTTTAGTGCTGTTAATATTATTTAGATCCTACAGTCATCTGGAGAGGCGTGCTTTCATCACACGGCCTCCAATCACAGACATTAAATTAACCTCTGCCACCTTTTCCATCCCTGATGTGTGAGGGGAAAAAAACTTGAGTGACTGAAGCGCTTTTTTTTATATATATATATATATATATATATATATATATATATATATATATGTACAGTTTGTGCTTCCATTATCCATTTGACACTCTTCAGTCCGACATAGAAAGAGAACAAAAATCAATAGCGTTGAGGAGTGGTTGGAGGGCCTTTATCTTTTTTTTTTTTTTTTTTTTTTTTTTGTGGCCAATGTGAATAATTCATGGCAGGAGAGCCGGTGAGCACAGAGAGCAGAGGAGGAATAACAGCTTTTCCTTATCACTCTTAATCTGAGCAGCTGCAGTAATGCAATTCCTAACATTTAGCACTTAATGGTGTGTCAGAGAAGGGGAACATGATCTAAGGCCATTAGCCAGGCGCCTTTTTTTTTTTTTTTGTGTGTGTGTATGTGTGCGTGTGTGCTGACGTTCAAAAAACGGCGTTTCACCTCTTCTCTCCTGAGGAAGGCAGGAAAAAAAACAAGAGGGGTGTGAGGAAGAGTTCAAGTTTTAGGAAAAGCTCGGTGGATCAAATGGACCCGGAGTTCCCTCTCGTTTTATTATTATTTTTTTTTTTTACTCTGCTGGTTTTATTCTCCCTTACAGCAGAGAATCATCAGGCAGACACCGGATCCCTGAATAATGCAAAATTGTGAAAATCTTGAGATTTATTGAAGAGAATGAAGTGACATGTTTACTTGGAGAAGGAAGTAGTGTTTGTGTTTACTCCACACACATCAGGTTTAAGGGGAAGTGACTGCATTTGTATCCATTTGTTCACTTATACATACCACATATATGTATATATATTCTAGATAGTGCTCCTTTTATGAGTAATGGTACGTGTCTGCTAATAATATTAGCTTATGATACTTTTTATTGAGCATGTGAAAATACAATAGAAAACCGCTGAAATATTTACCTTTATTCATCTGAAGACTACAAAAAAATAAAACACCTTTTTTTATACTGTTCCATGTATAAACCAATGTGCGCTGAACACATAATGGGATATTGTGCACCCACACAATGTGGGTGACATGATGACATTGAGTAAATGAAATATGAAATTCTTGCTCAGTGAGCCAGGGAAGTTTCTCGTTTATGTTTTTATTTAAAAAAAAAAAAAAGCTGACTTCATATAGAAAGGGTCGAATCTGTCGGCTGAAATGTCGAATAAACCCACAGTTGGAGGATGGAGCTCAGTGTCGGCTGCTGGCATCCGGACATTGAAAGTTACGTTTAGTGAAGCATTTAATGCAGTTATTATCGGAGAGTGCCGCGTGACACCATGTATGATGTGATAAGTGATGTTTAGTCACACTGGAGACGTGAAGCTGTTAGTTTGAAGCTGAAATATATATATATATATACATATATATATATATAAGATTATTTGAGCTCTGGTTGGTGTTGTTCAGCAGCTGTCTCACACCCTTCGTGATCTGAATCCAGGGGGGATTTTTTTTTTATTTTATTATTTTTTTAAAAGGATATGATGAAATATACTTTGAATTGTTCACCGTCCCTGTAAACGATATTGTGTTTTATCTCTTTTTCCTTGATGTTTTTTTTTTTTTTTTTTTTGTTACTGCAGAAGCTTCCCGTCCCTGCCATCTGTCTCTGTCATTTTATGTATAGCCAGTAAAAAAAAAACTCGACCAAGGCTTTCACAGTGACAACAGTACGACTTTAATTACACCTTTTGGAAGGTGGGGGGGGGGGGGCGGGGGCATGGGCTCAGGGGCATTGATAAAAAATAGGATCTCGCAATTCATCCATCGGATGCAGAATGTGTCGCGTTGGGGATATTATAAGAAATCGGAAGTTTTGGACGTTCTTTGTTGAGAAAAAAAAAAAGGACATTTGAGGTTTCGTTTGGGTGAACTCTGGCCAGTCTATAACCGTGTGCCACGTTATTTTCCCACCGTGAGCTCAGAGTCTCCTCCTCCACGTCTCCTTGTTAGCAGGTCCTCCGAGCAGGATGAAGAGACGAGATGAGATGTGCTACAGAGAGGGGGGGGAATGGAAATCAGGGTGTCACTGGTGTGTGATGGCCCGGCTTCACAGTGACAACAGTACAACTTTAATTACACCTTTTGGAAGGTGGGGGGGGGGGGCTCAGGGGCATTGATAAAAAATAGGATCTCGCAATTCATCCATCGGATGCAGAATGTGTCGCGTTGGGGATATTATAAGAAATCAGAAGTTTTGGACGTTCTTTGTTGAGAAAAAAAAAAAAAGGACACTTGAGGTTTCGTTTGGGTGAACTCTGGCCAGTCTATAACCGTGTGCCACGTTATTTTCCCACCGTGAGCTCAGAGTCTCCTCCTCCACGTCTCCTTGTTAGCAGGTCCTCCGAGCAGGATGACGAGACGAGATGAGATGTGCTACAGAGAGGGGGGGGAATGGAAATCAGGGTGTCACTGGTGTGTGATGGCCCGGCTCCTTTTAAATCACTACACCTACTCCAACTCCTGTTTATTCGATTTTTACCAGTCTGGGTGGAAAAAGAAAGAAAGAAAAAAAAATAATAATATATATATATATATACTTGCTCCGACTGAAACCACTGAGATTTAAAGCTTTAGTTTGAAGATAATGTTGAAAATAGCTTTGGAGAGAAAGCGACACTCGCTTTGCCTTCTGGGTACTTTCTCATTTTTTCCTTTCTGTACGTGGCAGAGGCGATTAATCCCCCGCACTCTGACCCGGGCAGCCTCCGTTTGAGCGCCTGTCTAATTGTTTCTGTAATATCCCTGATCATTCCGCCACTGTTCATTAGCGCTGAATGAACAACGATCCGGGATAACACCAGAGCTTAGCAACTCGTCACATCCACTCAAATGTGTTTACATCTGGGAAACCGTGAAAAAATATATATTTATCATTTTTCAGAACAGAAATGCTTTTGGACAAGGTCAGTTATTGTTCCAGTTGACTTTCTCTAAAGTGTGTATCTGTGTGAGAAAGGAAAGAATTACACACATACATATATATATTTTTTTTTGACAGTTTACGCACTGAGCTGAACATTACGTGCTCGTTTCGAAGCAGAGTTACTTCGATTTTCCTAATTTTGATCTCAAAGAGACATCCTTTTTTTCTTACTTTTACAAGATACATAGCATAATTAGTACTTGGTTTGGTGCATTGATTTCTGAAAGGTAAAACTGAGATGTTCCTATGGTAAGTACTTTGCGTCAAAGCTATAAGTGGCCGATGCCCTTTTCTTTTTTTCTTTTTTTTTTTTTTAGAATACATATTTATTCTCCAAACTGAAAACTGAGAATGTCATAAAATCGAGAACTAAAGTACAATTTCAAGTTACTCTAAACCTTATTTTTCAAACTAATATGATGTTATATGATATACGATGGAGAACATGATCCTCACCTGAATCCAATCTTCTCGGCTGTACTGAACTTTAAAGTGAGCTTCAGCCCTAAAACTTTGCAGATGAATTTAGTCTTTCATGACATGCAGATGCTGATATTTCAGATAACATATTTACGCTGTGCGGAAGTGAACAGAGTTTAGTTATACGAGTACAATATTTCTCTAAGGTAAAATTGACCTCATTTACTTACTTTTAACTTTAAGCCCAGAAGTGTAAATCAAATTGTGAAAAGTCATAAATTAACATTCAGGAAATAAATGACATCAACTCAATAACAGAAATCATAAAGAAAGCCATAAGGTGACATCAATTGGAAATATAATGCTTATATATTATATAGATTCCGCACATATGCACCTACTGTATTTAATGGTGATATACTAAATGTATTATTTATGTTCACCATTCTTCAACTTATTAATTTTAAATTAGCAACCATTATATCCTTGCAAATAACGGCCTATTTCATGTTGGCCCAGATGTTTACAGTAAATACTTTCACAGATCAGTGCCAAACTAATTTAGTGTATGGAAGTGTGTGTGTGTGTGTGTGTGTGTATGTGTGAGTATTTCCCTCTGCTGTGTTTAAGTGTGTGATAGGGAAAAGCTTCTACAGGGGAAAATGCACAGTATTGGTCACAAGAGGGCATGTCACCCTATAAAACAAGCCAGCTGCTAATGACTTTTGCAGGAACTAATTTTCTGCTTTGTGGCGCAGCACATAAAACAAGGTTATCCTCCTCCATCAGGGGATGAATAGAGATTTAACTGTCTTCCTGTGTTTATTGTCTCGCAGAAACATTTGCACCTTTGCTGGAGGAGCGTCTCTGTTGACTTTGTGATTTTTTTATTTTTTTATATATATATATATATATTTATTTATTTATTTTTACTTTTTTCTGTGGCTGTTTTTTTATTTTTATTCAATTTTGTGCACCCATTAAGTGCAAGGGGTAGAGGCGCTGATCCATTCTGCATGTTGACATCAATCTCAGTTTTTTTTTTTTTTCTTTTTATTGCGTGTTTAACAAGAGCCCCGTGTGTCCTCACATTTCACCTCCCCTGGGTCCTGCGTGTACGGCACTTTTTCAAAGAGTCAAAACAGCGGGGGTTGCAGCAGCAGAAATCGATGTGACAGTAATGCTGAAATTAGCTTTAAAATGCTGAGCCCTCACCATTATACGAGTTGGTCTGTGCTCTATAACTCTCCCACCTGCTCGCTCTGCTCTAACTCACAATCCCAGGCCCAGGGGTCGGATACGTGATGACTCGGGTCTACCCAGTGACAACCTGATTTTAATATACGTGGAAGGATGAGAAGGAGAGTTGTATTAAACGGACACACACACACACAAACGCAGGCAACGGGGGTTCTATACAAATCATGCTATTTGCCTGTTAGTGTGTGCATTCAGCATTTGTATTAAACAACGTCCCCCTGTAAGTATTATTATTATTATTATTATTATTATTATTCAAATAAGAATTATTATTATTATTATTATTATTATTATTATTATTATTATTATTATTATTATTATTATTATTGTTATTGTTATTATTATTATTATTAATATTAATAATAATGTTAATAATAATAACAATATTATTATTGTTATTATTATTATTATTTTTTTTTTGAAAATCCAGCCATGAAAGGGGCGTTTTTCAGTCCAACTAGATCCTTACTGATGAATGACTGCTGCGCCATGACTTAATTATGAGTGCACAGGAAGTGCTGTCCATCCCAAGTAATGACCCCAATGGCCGTCGATAAAAAGGCCTGATAAACGCAGACTTCCTGAGCGTGGAAGGATAAATACGGCCTGAGTAATGAGAAACAGGCTGCCGAGAGAGGATGACAGCTCTGCTCTATATCATTTGCTGCGGAGGTTGTGAAAAAAAAAAAAAACTGAGATATCAGAGAGACAGGAATGAGAAATCCCATTTTCAGTCATCTGCTCTCTGTCTTTGCGACTCTCCAGTGCAGGCTGAGGTGAAAATGCAGCAGCGGCGTCCATCTTTGACACGGAACGGTCCACTGGGGTCTTCACAGTGGCCCACCGCGAAAACATCATCGACTTAATTTTTTTATTTTTTATTTTTTATTTTTTTGTTCCTTGTCCAGCTGAAGATGAGAGACGTTTCGATAAACCGGGCCGTTGATATGGAACATTTTCTATCAATTATTGAGGCGGGGGGGGGGGGGGGGGGGGGGGGGGGGGGGGGGGGGAATCCATTTAGTCCTCAGCATCAGCACCGGTGTTATCCTGTTATTACATCCAGCGTGTGCGCTCCAGCTTCTCCATCCTCTCTATTTCCGCCGGGTCAACTCGGAACACCCCTCCATACATCCGTCCTCATTACCAGTCGTGGCCTCGCATATAAAGTGAATCCTCTTTTTGATTGTACACGGTGTAACTCTCTTTAAATCCCTCTCTCTCTAATTAAGGCTTCAATCAGGATAATGGGGGGGGGGAAAATGGCGGATCAGAGGTCGGATTAATTGCGCGTCATTCAGGTGCGCAGCGCGAAGCCGCAGATAAACACACAGGCCGTGTTTGTCAACAGTGGACATATTAAAAACACGCTTGGACAAATCCTCCAGACCTTGTGGGCGGGGCTGCCAACTCAAAACACACACACACACACGTATGGAGCGCTCATATTCAGATTCCATTATTCTCCAGAAAATAAATCAAAACATACGCCCCACTTTGAGCCAAGCTGAAATATCTCAGTCGAGGATGAATTTGCCGTGATATATATTTTTCCTATGGACATGTTTACAACGCCTTAAGTTCTAAATCCTTCTGACTTATTGATCCCGTCACTCTTCCTCTCGTTTAACCCTGAGGTGGACATTTGTACTTTTAAGTGAAGAATATCAACAGCCGACCTCTTGGATGGATGGCTGTGGAATGCACAAACGCACGCACCCACACACACACACACACAGGCAGACAGGTCCCCCTCAGGATGGGCCGCCTTAAATCTTTCATCAGGTCCAAAATTTGGACACCCCAGTATTTTTGGTTTGCCCCCAATTATCTGTAAAATAATGACAAAATGAACTAAGTTATAGCATTTGCGAGTTGAATTCATGTTAGCTTTCAACTCAAAGACAAACCGTGCCAAGTAAAGCCTTAAAAATCTGGCTGTGGGCCTTTAACACAAAATGTTTTGACCTTAAGGGACTTTTCATTTCCAGTCCAACTTCAGCCAGAATGCAAATAAGAAGATAAAGTGTTTTTTATTATTATTTTTTTTAAATGGACTAGTTTTGGGAGATTTTCACCACAGCGTTATTACTGACTCCAGGAATGTCTTTTTTTTTTTGTTTTTTTTTCTAAAGGGCTGCTGGAGCTTTGCAGGATAGTCACCGTTCATCCCGTGGCTGAGGCTGCAGGTCCCCCCCCCCCCCATAACAAATTCCTACATCCTTGACAAACCCCCCCACACACACACACACACAAACACCTAATCTCTGGGCTCTTTGAACGAGTGAGCTCCCACAAATAAAAAAAGTGCTATTTGGGGGGAAAAAAAGAATCCCAGGGAGTCATAAATATATTTATTGCAAGCGGACCAGGGGGGCGCAGTCATTATAAATACAGTTTCCTTGGGGAATAAATTATGGCAACATCCCTACAAAGTCCCGCCTCTGAAATAAGCGTGGAATTGCTAAATAGACTTTTGGTGTTTTTTTGTATTTATTGCTATTTCACACTCTGCGCGCGCGCGTGTGTGTGTGTGTGTGTTTGTGTGTTGATATTTGCATATGGTCTGTACTATGTCACATTTTGGGACCAGTTTTTGGACTTTAAACCGGGGAAAAGTTGGGCATTGCCTCTAATTAGGGATTTAATTGGGGTCTGTGTTTATTTTTACTGCATTTAGTTTTATCTAAAAAGTTTAGGATTGTCATTAACGCTGAGGTCTGTAAACTCTTTAGGGAATTTATAAACACATCAGGGACACGTTCCCTTTTTTGGGGGCGGACTGGAAAGTTGCCATTTTTTTTGTGTATTTTCCCTCCTGCAGAGGTCAGGTGACCTGCGCGTATGTGTGATGTGATTGGACAAGACGTTTTTTCCTGGTTTTGACATATCAGGAGTTGGAAAAAAAAAAAAATGGACAGAGCTGAACGGCGGAGGAGAAAAGGGTCCGACCTGTCGGAGCTGCTGAGCCTCATCCCGTTAAAGCCTTTCAGACATTTTAAGCTGAACGACGCTCAGGTGTCGTGCTGTTACACCGCACTTTCCGCTCTGACAGCCAGTGTGATTATGTAAATGAGGCTCACACGCACTCAGACACACACGCGGGCGCTTGTGTCACACTCCGTGTGGCGTGGACTGGAATGGGTGACTACAGGTGGATATCAGTTTATTGACGGAGGTGTAGATGCAGGGAGGTGATGGAGCCGTTTGACCTCCTCACCCTGCGTCTCCTCCTCCTCCTCCGTCAATATCGGTGGACGATTATAGATTCCTGCAGGAACATTTTTAATTTAATTGGACGGAGCTCCTTTTTTTTTTTTTTTTTTTTTAACGAAAACACAGAAAGAGAGAGAGAGATGGATGATGACGCAGAACGGAGGTCACCGGTTCGTTGGGTCGAGCTATGTGTGTGCGTGCGTCTTTGTGTGTCTGTGTGTGTGTGTGCGTGCGTGCGCTTGTAAATGTTTGTCAACCTGTGACCTAACCGAGCCTGTTCATCACCGTAACCGTGGCAACGCAGGTCCTTATCTTAAGGATGTCATTACTTCACCCCAAGCTAATGATCGTTTCCTCAACCCTGTAGTTTCTGGGCCGATCTGTGTTAAAAATTCCACTTTGTTCTCTGTGTTTTTATCACCGTTACCGTGGCAACAAAGATTTTAAGGTCACTTTAATCCAATGTT